>CM057157.1:31427540-31486066 GCA_029962745.1 Echinometra lucunter
ATTGGGGAGGGGGTTGTCACACATCCCCCCCTCTAGCGATGTCCCTAGCTGGGTTCAGGGGTTGGAACCCCCATAAGGTCATGGGTACTGCTCTTTTATGGCCTAGGAGGAGTCCCCATGAACCCTTTTTTTTTTTTTTTACTTGAATTATGAATTTGTTCCCAGAACAGAACATATGAAAAGAATATTACATGAAAAGAATATTACATAAAAAGACCACCACCCCCCCTCCCAAAAAAATGATAATGAAATTTTAAAAAATTAATAAATAAATATTAAAAGTGATGCAAAATCCTCAGTTTTTTACTTTTGAGGGGATCCGGAAAGCTCTCTTGATCTCATTATCTTGGGCAGATGAAAAATTTTAATTTGATTTTAAAAAAACATCATACTTTTTTTATTTATCATTTATTTTTAAAATTCACCTCTACTTCATTACTGAGATCTATACCACACCTGTGTTAACTGTTAACAAATGTTTTCAGGTTGGAAGGTATTTGTTTTTAATATGGTCTTTGCCATTTATTGTTTTAGTCGTTCTTCTTTTTCTCTTTCTATTTTTCTCTTTCTTTTTTTTAACCTTCAGTTTTAATGTTTTTAACAATGTTTTCACAAGTGTTATTGCATTCTTGTTATGGAGTGAAGTGTTCTGCAAAGTTCTTCAAACTTGTTCACATATTTTTAAAAGCCAACCATAACCATGGGGGGGGGGCATGGGGGGCATGTGCTCCCCATCGGCTGGCAAAAAAACAAAAACAAAAAACAAAAAAAGAAAGGAAGAGGAAAGTGAAAGAGAAAGGGAAACAAGGAAAGGAAAATGGAAAATTGGGAAGCACTCGCTCACTTCACTCCCTAGCATTTAAGTAACTTAACCAATGCTGATGATAATTACAATGTACTATTCTTATGAAAGAAATCAGTTTGCATCTTGTGTCTCAAGCTGATGTCATGCATGTTATGGAGGTTACTATTCTTCCACTATAATGTTACTGTTGGTAATATAACCTCTTCTGGATTTCACTCCAAGAAATCGAGCAGCAAGTTTGCCTAAAAATAGATCTACACTTCAGTAGATAATGGCCTAGATAAAAACAAAAAATTTTGTTCGCTAGCTCGCTACTCTCACTTGTAAAAGCTAGAAACTATATGATTTCGGTCACAGCAATCAGCCTTATTTCCATAGCGAGATGGCATAGTATAATATTTAGGCAGCCAGGTGGTTTACAAATTTTAAAAAAAATATCTAGTCTGCTGTATTTTGGTGACGAATCCATACATACAGACCTGTACATGTAGGTCTAGATCTATAGTTTTCGTGAGGGGGTGGGGGGTCGCTGACAATTTGCTCGTTCGTATTTACAGAATTGTTTCGGACGGTGAGCAAAGTACCTAAACAGAGTCATATTCAGCAGACAGGTGATGGAATAGATGGGTTAGATACAGGCCTGTAATGTATTTTGATGACATCACTCCTACATTGAAAAAAGTATGTTTTCCTCGCTTACTGGGATCCCTTGTTAAATAATCTTTTAATAATTTTTGAAAGCAAACGAATTGGGCAAGTGAGGTGACCGAATGAATAATTTGGGTGTTTCATATGCTCAAAATGTAATTTACTGAAGGGGTTACTACTTCAGTCAAAAAGAGTGTGTTTCCTCGCTTGCTTAGCTCACTCGTAATATTTAGAAATGGAGGTTTCGGACAGCAAACAATTAGTTGTAATTTTTGGCTTGCTCACAAAATTTAAAAACGGTGGTATCTAGCAAGATGTGTCATTTTCCCCAAAGTTAAAATGCTTACGTCCCTAAAGACACCTTAAAAATTGTTTTGAAATTGTAGTTGTTATTGTTAACAACATGATAAAATTAAACATTTATTTCTCCATATAACGAACATAATTACATCTTCCATCTTTTGGTAAACATCAAACAGGCAAACATAGAAAAAACAAGGTAATTTATACATATAAAACATACATATGGGGGTGAATATGTGTGCGTATACACACATATTCACCCCCATATGCATGTGTGTATACACATACATTTAACTGTTGCTGGCAGCAAAACAGGTTTCCATTTCTTTTCATGAAAGGACAATTTTCCTTTACTAAAAGCACTACGTCTTTCTAGCTCTTCTTGGTGCCGAATATAATTAAGAAAAACAGGGAACATTGGTTTGCTATTGTCATATTTTTTTGTGTAAATAAAATATTTAGCTGTCATTACTACTGTATTTATTAAATAGAAATGTTTCTTTTTTGCATTACCAAAACATATTTCCTCTGTTGATAGAGGGTGAACCAATAAACCTTTTGTCATAAGCTACTTTCCAAAGTATTGTTGGATATTTACAAAATACAAATACATGTAGATGCGAGATACAGTACATGTAATAATAATATACAGTTCTTGTATAGCGCATAACGTCTCTATGTGCTTCCAAAGGACTTGGATATTATTACCCCAGCTTTAGCCCGGCAGCCTTTTACAGCGCGCAAGCATTTCAAGGAATGAATTCCTGCCAGGTACCCATTCACCTCACCTGGGTTGAGTGCAGCACGATGTGCATGAATTTCTTGCTGAAGGAAATGGCTGGGATTCGAACCCACGACCCTCTGATTGAAAGACGAGAGTCAGAACCACCAGACCACTACGCTTCCACATTTCAAGTCAGGAATCAACATAATTCATCCCAAAATGCTTGCAGAATTGATATAGTTTGGTTTGATTCTTTACAAATATTACACAGAGGACTATCTCTTTGTTTAATATCAAATCGGCATTTTTCTGTTGCCACTCTCCTGTAAATAAACTTGAATTGGAAAACTATTATTTTGTTGTCAACTGTGCATGTATGATTCAAACCTCGTACTCCATGTACTGTTATTACTGCTCAAATTAACTCCAATCTCTATTTCCCATTTTTCTTGTTGATTTGTATCTTCCATTTCTGATAAATGCTTGAGTAGTAAATTGTTGTACCCAAATTTAGATACTTTCTTTTTTGTTAGTAACACAACCAGATATTGTAACGAATTACTATCATTTTCTTCAGACATTTCACCTCTCAAGAGATCTTTCCATTCTTTAGGAAAAGCAATTAGCATTGACAGATATTCTATAAAGCTCAGTGGCCCATATTGAAAGGTTATTTCTTCAAAAGATTTAAAAGTATAATTGGCATTTAAAATATCTTTCACATATACAACTCCGGCTTTGAGCCATATCTCATAGTAAAGAAAAATTTCCATCTTTTAAAGGAGAATGAAGCCCAGGCATCAGTGTGCTCTTATGAATGGAGATGACTAAGAAGAGTAAACAGTGAAAGTTTGAGCAAAATCGGACAATCTGTTCAAGAGTTATGCATTTTGAAAGTTTCAGTAAATCCCTATTATGGGGATCCTTGAGTTGGCAACTTTGCCAGCATCTGTGATGTCATCGTGGACAACTCTCCATTCATTATGTGCATACATTTTCAAAACAATTGATTTATATGAAATTTCAAGTCAGGAATCAACATAATTCTTCCCAAAATGCTTGCAGAATTGATGTAGCCATGTCATATGCAAACAATAAATCAAACAAATTTCTATTTTTCTTGAAAATGAAGAAAATGTGAAATTCTGTGTACAAAATGAATGGAGAGTTGTCCACGATGACATCACAGATGCTGGCAAAGTTGCCAACTCAAGGATCCCCATAATAAGGATTTACTTAAACTTTCAAAGTTTATAACTCTTGAACAGATTGTCTGATTTTGCTCAAACTGTCACTGATTTTGCAATGATGCCCTGGCATCATTGCATTGTTTTTGTTCGCGTTCTGAATTCTTATTCTTTGCAATGATGCCCTGGCATCATTGCATTGTTTACGTTCGTGTTCTGAATTCTTCTTCTTCTTCTTCTTCCACGAAATCCCATTCATTTAACACATGCTTTTTGTGGCCTCTCTTTAGGTCACTTCCTGATGTCCATTTCATTTCAAATTTCATAGGCATATTCACAGCCATCTCTTCTTGTGCACCTGGGTTTTCATTTTTCAAAATCACTCATGCATGACCATCCAGGCGCCATTTTGTCCATTTTCATGCCTTCCTCTCTTCCTCCCTATCTCCACCATACGTCATGCGACAGATGTCTAACAAAATGCTGTAGATAGTCTAAGAGTTGCTCTTTCATATGCATCCAAAATATACCCTTCAAAATATCATCTTCGTTTTCATTATCCAAATCCGAAATCGTCTCCATTCAAAAATATGAAATTTCATAGAATGCTGAGCCATAAAAACAAAAAAGTGCTATGACTTTGCTGTTTCTATTTCTTTCAAACTCAAATTTTCAGGGAATGATAAGATAATGATTCCACACATTTGTGCCAATTTTCACGCATCAGTAATTACGCATCATAGAAATAGCGTCCTCTAAAGTTCTGGAAATGCCTGTCTTTCCATGGCTGTCATTCCGTCATGCATGGGTAAACCCGTACCCTTTTCTGGATTTAAGTATTTCAAGAGATGCCCTTTCGAGGCAATTCAAAAAATATGTACCTCATCACTGATGAAATTGGCCAAAATGGCTCTCCTATATCATGATACTGAAGAAAATGGAGGAATAACTTCAACTTGCTCTCAATTCTTGAATCTTGTGGCTATGCGTTTGGGACTCGGCAGGTATTTGTATAAATGTATTTGACGACTGTCTGCCAGGTTTGGTAACAACAGCTGACGTCAGCACGAAATTATCGTGAAAAAAAACTCATATTCCAATGCCTAACAATATGGCGCCTTAATGTCTTGTATCACACTGAGCGCCACTATAAATAGTCACAAAATGACCGCAATGAAATTCTCTTTTGATAGATACCAAATAAAGTCCATGTTGTCATAGAAAATTTTGAGTAAATTTGAATAGAACGCCAGGTAGAATACACATTCCACAGAACCCGCCTTTTCTTTTTTCACTATGGACGGCAAAATGGGACAAAATTCTTTGTTTAGCTTACTGTCAGACATGTTTGTGTATGTACACTATTATTGTGATCTGTCTGCAGGTCCCTTTCTTCCAGTCCTACCATATTTTGTATGGGCATTCCTGAGCCCTTTTCTGTCTCTGTGGACGGTGGAATCGGACATAATTCTTCTTACTATGGATGGTCATATTGAATACTTTCTCAAAGTCTATACTTAAAGGCATTGGCTAACTTTGTGAGCAGCTGATTTAAAAAATTCTCAAACTAAGATGAAACATGTGTATGAGTACTTGTATTTATACTCAAAAACCCTGAAACCAACCATAATTTGGAAGGAAAAGCTGTGAGTTAGACGCAGACCGCGATTTTATTAGCTTTCGTCTCGAGAGACACTGAACTAAGAGGACCGTTTGCGCGAATTCAAAAATACCATTACTTGCCTTCCGCCGCGTGATACGTCAATATACACAGTGCGGTCCGTTGAGTCATGTGCGCATGCGCACTCCTTACGTTGGGTCTATGCAACCGACCCTCGTATATTTTTCAAACATTGGTTCACATTTCTAATATTTAAAAATACTTCCCGTGGATATTATGCTCTGAAACTTTCACACTGGTATTTTTACACTATAACCCTAATGTTTATCCCATTTTTAAGTAACAAAATGAGATTTTTTTAATAAAAATCATAACAATGTTAGCCAATGCCTTTAAAGCTATTCCTGGTTCATTATAACATTCACAGTATTGCATATGGTCTAACAGTAATCTGATATTTTCCCCAATGTATCGTCTCTTTAAAAAACCTGTCTGGTCAGAGTTTATAAGGTAACACAGCACTTTCTTAAACCTGTTTGCCAAAATCTTTGCAAGAATCTTATAATCAGTATTAAGAAGACTTAATGGTTGCCAGTTTAAAAGTAAAATGTTCTTTTCTTTCTTTGGTAGTAGAATAATAATGCTTCTGCGCATAGAAGAACACGTGATCCCTTTATCAAAACAGGCATTAAACACCGAACAAAGTAATTCTTTTATTTCTGGCCAGAACACCTTGTGAAATTCCCCTGGTAGTCCTCTGTACCTGGTGTTTTAGTTGAATTCATGGATTGTATTGATTCATAGCATTCTTTATCTGTTACGTATTTTCCGCATGCGTCTTTGTCTTCAGCTTGAACCGTCTTAAATTCTAGTGTATCTAGACTACTAAAATCAGTTTCTTTAATATGACATGAAGAGTATACAATGTAGCATTTCATAAAATTTCTTTTCTTCTTCCAATATTTTTTTGGTTGAGTAATAACTTCATCATTTATTTCTAGTTTCTGTATATGTTTTAATTGATAATTCCTTTTTTCTAAGTTGAAAAAATATTTTGAGTTTTTTTCTCCTAATATCCAACGTACCCTGATTCGAATCACAATACATTTCACTCGTTTTTCCTGTAATCTTTCAAATTCAGATACCTTATTTTGGTAAATATCTATTACATCTTGGGGTAAAGATGTAAAATTCTCTACCAATTTCTTCGACCTGTTGAAATGCAAATTTGAAGCTTGCATTGATGATATGAGAGCATGGATGATACAGAACAAACTGAAACTGAATGATGATAAAGAGTGAATTCATGATTATTGCTTCGAAAATATGACAACTAAGGTACATAGTCAGTCGGTACGCATAGGATGTGTTAATGTTCAATCTGTGTCTAGCTGTAGGAATCTAGGAGTTTATTTTGACTCTGAATTGTCAATGGCTACTCACATTACAAACACATGTCGAGCTGTTTATATGCAATTATGCAATATTCATAGCATCGGGAAGTCTCTCAAATTTAAGGTTGCAGCATCTGTTATTCATTCATATGTTATGTCTCGAATTGATTACGGAAATGCTTTATTGTTTAAGACGTCATCTTATCAACTTGCTAAGCTGCAACGGGCTCAAAATTCTGCTGCTCGGGTCCTCATTGGAACATCTCACTTCTCCCATATTACCCCAATTCTTAAGAATCTTCATTGGCTACCGGTATCAAAAAGAATAGAGTTTAAAATCCTTCTCCACACATGGAAAGCATTGCACAGTGAGGCTGCACAGTACTTGCAGAACCTCATTTCAGAATGAACATGTATCTCTTGAATACATTTGGTGAAATGAAACCATTTTTTCTCAAAATTGTTTCCCTTCAGATTTATCTTTGCTATATATATCTTTCCATATCATAATATGTTTTGATAGCTGTCATAACACTTTCAGACTGTTGTAATTGATTTTTACATTTGGCTGAAAATATTTCTTTTTTTACAATGATCAAGATACAGTTAAAAGCATTGTTATGACCTCCATTCAATCCAAACAATTTATTTTGGTCTGTGAGTTTGATCTTTATATCGGTCTTACTAAACAACCATTGCTCAAGTTGAGCCCATATTATATTTGAATATGGACAGTAACAAAATATATGTATAATTGTCTCTTCATTACTGTTAGAAAAAGTACATTCTTTATTATCAACAAATTGGAATTTCATCAATGAATCTTTCATATAAAGTATTCTATTCAAAATCTTGTATTGAAACCACCTCATATTAATATCAATAGTTGACTGATAGGGAATCAGACAATACAAACACCATGTTTTATCTTCGAGCTCAAAATAATTTGTCCATTTGATGAAGCTGTTACATTCTTTCACAGTATGTTTTAAGAACGATTGATAAATATATGAGAACATCCTTTTTTCGTTTTCAATATTAGAGATAATGTTTCAGGTATAATACATGTAGGTTCCATCAACTTTGGTATAACACTCTTTCTAAAACCCGCACGAACAGCATTACACAATCCATAGTATTGAAGGAAATTTGTTTGTATATCAAATTTATGTTGAAATTCAAAATATGAGAGAAATGTACCATCCATTTTCAAAATATCATTGATAAAGTGTACTCCCTTCTAAATCTATAATATATTGTATTATTATTCACTTTAACCCTGGGATTATTCCACATAGATTGACATGCAATATTATCTACAGTGATTGCAATAAGTTCTGAGAAAGCAAAAAGCATCTCTTTCCAAAATGGATTAAGCGTGGCATTGGCTAATTATTTGTAATATTCTGAACCCATATATAATTGTAGAGAATATGACGGAGACAAAAATGATAGAAACATGATAAGTAAAATCTTCATCTGATGAGTCTGTAATAAATCTTCTGATCCATGATATCTTAAGAGATTTCATACAGTATGTATGGAAATATCTGTCGTTTTAACCCCACAATCTTTATACAGCTGACACATTTGTTTTCTTCCTATTTTATCAGGTTTATTACCCCATATAAATAAGTAAAAACAATGATTCAATTCTCTAATAACCTGTGAGTTTGGTTCTGGAAGTGAGAGCAACAGGTAGCTTAATTTGGATATTAACAAAAACTTAGCAATAGTTGCACGTCCTAAGGGAGTAGTACTATTACTATTATTATCAAATTATTATTACCGTACCTGTAATAAATGGTTATTACAGTGTATTTCTTCTATCGTTTTTCATATTACTATAAAATATTTTACATTATCAAGGGTACTTTCTCCTGACATTGGAAGTATGGGGGCCGGGACTTCGTCCGCGATTTGAAAAATTCCCCCGTGGTATGGGGGCCGGGACATCGTTCACGATGGAAAAGTTCTACGGTGGTATGGGGGCCGGGACTTAGTGATTTGCTGCCGAAGATGCCCTGTCAGGCGGGGAAGTCGGAGGGGAAGTCGGCGGGGGTTTGCCAGCTTAGAGGGGCCGAAGTCCCCGGTAGTGCCTGGTACCCGGGGGCCGGAGAAGCAATTGACAGGTGCATAAAGAAGAAAATCAAATGTACAATGTCTGAATGCTTAATCATACTAAAACAAAATTTCAAAAAAAGAGGAGGTGCTAATAAAGCATTACCTGTTCCCTATCTAATCTCATTCTTTGAAATAAGGTCTTTGGGACTTTTTTTTTCCTTTCTAACAGTAATATAAAAACAAACAAATTATGGTCTTTTGTCTGGACAGTATACATTGAAATATAAAATATTCATTGAAAAAATTCAGAGTGTATCAAAATGAATTAAAGTTGTTATATGGAGTCATATCTTATGCTCGGTATATTTCTTTTGATATTTTAGTAACTTTTTATGCCTCCGCCCACCGTAGGTGGTTGCCGGAGGCATTATGTTTTCGGGTCGTCCGTCCGTCCGTCCGTCCCGTTTTCGTTCTCGCGATAACTTAAGAACCGTTTGACGAATCAACTTCAAACTTGGCTCGTGTATGCATATGGGAGGGACAATGATCTGATTAGATTTTGGAGTCTCAAGGTCAAAGGTCAAGGTCATAGAGGTAATAAAACACATAAAAATGGCTCGTTCTCACGATAACTTAAGAATCATTTGACCTATCAACCTCAAACTTGGCACAGGTATGCATATGGGAGGGACAATGATCTGATTAGATTTTGGGGTCACAAGGTCAAAGGTCAAGGTCATAGAGCTAATAAAACACATAAAAATGGCTCGTTCTCGCGATAACTTAAGAACCATTTGACCTATCAACCTCAAACTTGGTACAGTTATGCATATGGGAGGGACAATGATCTGATTAGATTTTGGGGTCTCAAGGTCAAAGGTCAAAGGTCATAGAGGTTATTATGTACATAGAAATGGTTCGTTCTTGTGATAACTCAGTAACCATTTGATGGTTCAACAAACTTGGCTCATGTATGCATATGGAAATGGCAATGCTCTCATTAGATTTGGGGGTCACAAGGTCAAAGGTCAAGGTCAAAGATGTCATTGTATAAATGAAAATAAATCAACATGAAGTGCCATTTATTTTTGATTTGGTAATGGCGGAGGCATAAAGTTCGACCACGTGTGGTCGAAGATTCATCTAGTGTTATCAATGTATTTGAATGCATGACCAGTGTTATAGCTACAGTGGTCGGCGGTGGACGGGCCCGACCAGCACGGATGATTTCCGTCCACCACTCCTGGTGGAAAGCACTGCTTCCGACCGGCACTAATTTCAGATAAGAAACTGCATTAAACGTACCTTTTTGTGAAGAAAAGTAGACTTACATTCACATTTCCGTCTCTAATCTTGTTTTATTTATTAACCAGAACTCCCAACCATCCCACTTTGGGTGGAAAATTTCTGCTTTTTCATTATTTTTCCGCCATTCCGATTTTTTACCCCATAAATCTCACTAAATAGATGTTTCCATCATCATCAATGTGTATGTGTACATTGCGCAATCTTTCTTCAATATTTCTCTGTACCGGGGGAACCCAGAAAAAAGAAAATATCATGTCAGTCAGGTATCGCGTACTCTCCATATCACTCTTTATGATCGCCCAACACTCTGTATTAAAGTACCCAGCAGCATTTTAGGGAACAGCACCCCCGTACTGTGGCGCAACTGTGCATGCAAGTAAGCTGCAGCAGACTAACAAGATGCTGAATGATCCCTTATTTTCAAGTTTAAGATTACTATTGAATGCCGATTTTTGAATAAGACAATGATAGAATTACATTTTTGAAGCTTATTTGCTAAAAATCCCACCATATTTTTCGTGAAGAGTGTTTATTTTCGTTTTTTCTTGCTGAGCGCGGCGCCGATGTACTGTCGGCTAGAGGCCATCCCTAATAGGCATTGCCCCCAGAACTCAAGGGTAGAGACTCGGTAAAAACTGCTTCAGTGGGCTGCTGATTTCATGGCTTTTCAATAATCGTTTACAGTTATGTACATGTACATATTTTTGGCGTGATAGGGTTGATGTTTAGCTAAAACATTACTTTTAACATATGAACTGCCACATTTGCGGATGATACATGTATTTTGTGTATAGTGTGCATAATAGAAAATAGTACGCAATCGATGTTGCTGAGGTCAAGATCTGAGATTGAAATGGCCGACCACCACTAAAAGGTCCCTAGCTATAACACTGTGCATGACTATGGGTGGTGGGTGGATAGGTCAATTAACATGTAATCATAGGTTGTTTTTATTTTGGTTATGACAGTAATTCAAGCCATGAAGCTAACTTTGATTCATCTTGTTTTGCAATATGATTTTTTTTTTTTCTTTAAGTTGCCTGCCTGGAATTGGTGTATAGATGGAGCTTCATGTAATGCTTGTGAAAATCCCACTGTGCACTGCCATGACAGTTTCCAAGCCTCGGCGAAGTTTTCGGTATGATCGTATAAGAATTTTTTCGTATACATAGCCTCACACTCACTCTCATGTGATATGATGCGCCATGAATAACATGCACACTAATGGGAAAGTCGCCGTTGCAGTGCGCTCACGCAGAACTGGCATAGCACTGCCTAGTGGGGTTTTTGCAAGCATTGCATGAAGTGCCATCTATAAACCAAGTCTGGGTAACTTTAATATTGCTTATTAAATTTAATTGTGCATAATGATTGTTTGAATTAGGTGTCTTAAATTATTTGCATTGTATTGAAAAGTGTCTTTAAAAATGATTTTTAATTACTGTTTTGGAGTCGAAAATGCCGGTCGCTTAGCAAATTACCAGGATTCATGCCAGCACAAATTCTAATAATAAACAGGGCCAGTGTACAGTATCAACCCCTTTTATTTTTAAAATTAATTATATTTCATACCTCATTCACACCCATTCACCCTTCCATTTAGTTTTTACATCACTTAATTTCCATCCCCCAAACCGTACACTGGCCCATCATGCCGCACTCCCGACACAACCTTACACAGGCCATGGGCTGCTTATATACCCCCTGAAAAATTTAGCAGATTTTTGCCAGTTAGTAAAGATGGTCCACAGGTACCCACAGACCTTTTGTATCAGTGGCTTTGCTATTTGCATAAACCATGCATATTCAGAAGCTGTTTTCACCCCCCCCCCCCCCCCCCCCCGACAAGTTCATCGACTCAAAGAAATAGAAATAAAAGGATCAGGCATTAGGTAATGGAATGAAAGAAAACAAAAGGTCTGTCAGGTGCTTGCCTCAAATACTTTTCAAGCAACCTGCATTCATGGTAGAGCCATTGTTGAATTTAAATACATTCATGAAGAGAGAGTTTCTTCCAATTGTGTTCCAGTCGACTGATTCAATAGTCCAGCCAGCTCTTTGACAGATTTTTATGCCTCCGCAGGTGGTTGCCGGAGGCATTATGTTTTCGGGTCGTCCGTCAGTCCGTCTGTCCTCAAAAACTCAAAACAATTTGACGGATCAACTTCAAACTTGGTTCATGTATGCATATGGGAGGTTCTTGTGATAACTTAACAATTTTGTGACAGTTCAACTTAAAACTTGGCTCATGTATGCATATGGAAGGTCTCATAATCGTGTAATTAGATTTGGGGGTCACAAGGTCAAAGGTCAAGGTCAAAGATGTCATTGTATACATGAAAATTTAAAAAAAAATCACCATGAATGTGCCATATATTTCTGACCTGGCAATGGCGGAGGCATAAATTTCGACTGCGCGTGGTCGAGGATTCATCTAGTTATAAAATGAATAGAAACATAAAGCTGTTGACTAGAACTATTTCTGTTTATCATGAAGATGGAAAATACTGACCAAGTCATTACCTGATACAGTGGACTGCCAGTAATGGTACATGTATGTTTTTTTTAATCCAAACAGGACCAAAGTCATGCACATAACCAGAAAGAAATGGCCCCAAACTCCCCAATACCGTTTAGGGAACACCTGTATATCCTCTGTATCTTCATTTCAGTACTTAGGAATAATAATTAGCCCAGACTTATCTTGGAACTCACATATCAGCTCAATTGTGGCTAGGGCCAACCGTCTACTTGGTTTTATCCGTGTAGTTGCACATGGTGCTTCTACTAATGCCATATTCTCACTGTATAAAGCCCTCATCTTGCCAATCCTTGAATATGGTATTCCTGCTTGGCATCCAATGACACAATCCCAAATTAAACAGATCAAGAAAATTCAGCGCAGCCAGTCCGCAGGTCTGTTTGCTAATGAGCAAATAAGCAGAATTCTTGTAAATGCTCTTGTGGCCAAATTTTCCACCCTATCAAATCTCATGAATTATGAGACTTTCTTTCTGGAAGAATATAACTTTATCATCAAGTGAAATCATTGGTTGATACACCATTGAAAAGAGTAAATATCACACATTTACATTTTTGCATTCATTTTGATAACATATTTGGGGAAATATGTGTAAATTAGGGTGAAAAAAAGATGCTCAAAACACAATTCTCTTCCTCTCTCTTCTCTTGCAGATTGTCACTGATTGTGCAAAACTTTTTATTTTGAGCCCAAATAATATTTACATCAAACTAAAGCTGAAAGTCTGTATTTTCTAAAAATATCATTCTTAATGTGGGGCACCTTTTAATTGGGTCAAGAGCACACTTTTCCCAATGAAGTTCAGGATGAGATTTCTTGATTTTTTTGATCAGCATGAAATCCAGTGTTCTGATTGGCTGAATAAGGCCAGAAACATGCCAGCGCGTTTGTTTTGAACAGATTACCACTTTTTATGGACCTGCGGACTGACTGCAGCGTTCGGCGACTCGCTTAGCACTGAAGCAGAGGTGTGGTGAGATGCTGTATGATGAAAGACTGCAAGTACTTCACTTGACTTCACTGGTCTTCACTTTCATCTCAAAGGGACTATTTGTTATGTTCATTTGCTTTAAAATGCCTTTCAGGCTTATGTGACTGCAAAACCCTTCATGAGAACTTGCTCATCATCAATCCACGTCGTCCAGAGGTTCTTTCTTTTCGACATATTTCTTCCAGAACCCAAGCTCTTTTCTTTTCCCCTTCCAGAAGATTACCCAGACTGTGGGACATGTTGTCCAAAGATATCAAGGACATTGCAGTTCTCTCTCCTCCTACATTCCTCAAGTCTTTAAAGAGTGCAATCTTATTTCCTGTTTAGGTCGTCTAGGAACATGTGTATCCTCTCCTCTGTTCTGTTACTTTCTACTTTCAACTTCCACTTCTTTATAAATACATGTTTCTATTGCCCTTATGGATGCAATACATGTATTTGTGTCATAGCTAGGCCAGACTGCCTTTTCCATTTCCTCTGCTTCTGCTCTTTCTCTCTCTTTCTCTTTCTCTTTCTCTTTCTTCTCTCTCTCTTTCTATGCCTTACACACACATACATGTTAAGCATGGTGTATGTGACTATATATTTCTTTACACTTTACCAGTATTCAGTATTTACCCACATTGCCATTTACCATATTACCATTGTTCAGTGATTTTCTCTCTTCAAAAATATTCATTCTGCAAATGTCAGCCTTTATACTTTTTATGTTCTTATATCTTAAAAGGTGACTTTCTCTAAATTCCAATTCTTTATTTATTTATTCTTTTCAATACCTTCCAGTTTGCATTTACATAGATCAGAATCATATACACATGTATTGCCCAGCCATATATCCATATATCTATTCACTTTTATTCGGTCTGGCGTATATCTTGCTCTGCAGAACAATAGCTTTGCTTATTTCATGCAACTTTTCATATTACAACTCTTGTTCAATATTCTAGGGATAGATTTGTACATACATGTACATGTAGCATTTTTTAATCAAATTTTAAATCAATTTTTAATCATTAATCTTAATTTATCTACTATTTTGACATGACTTTCTTCATTATGTGCAATATTCTATGTACGAAATTTTTATCATGTATGTCTTGGGAGTAGCTGGTGTGGGGGCACATGCCTCCGGGCAACAGTGATGTACGTCACTTTTGTGCACCCTGACCCACTTGTTCCTCCCTGATCTCCTTTACATGTTCTTTCATTCTCATTATGTATTTGTCTGCTGCTATTGATGTACTGTACCTGGGCTTTTTTTTAAATCTGATCAAATAAATAATAATAATAATACAACAGAGTAACAGTGTCGACTCATTTACTGTACGCAAAAAGAATTCGAATATACCTGTCTGGATGCATAAAATTTCAAATTAGCTGACTTTTCTGCAACATTAATATAATGCAACAATTGATAGCAATACATCAAAATTAAACATTAAACCCAATTTAGAATACTAATGACTTGATGCCTGACATGACATTTTATAAAATGAACAGACTAAAAAGTAAAGATAGACGTGTTGACTAAGGCTACTATGCTTGATCCATTTTCTTTGCTGAACGAGTCGGAACATAGGATAATCAAATTTTCATGTAACCCAAGTACAGGTGGGACTACAGTGCATAGTCTGCTGTATTTACTGAACAGTCTAACCCAAGTGAGATTAATCAAACTTTGCCATAACCCGAATACAAGTAGATACATTCAAAGGGTGTAGAGTTTTTTTCAATGAAAAGTTTTCCTTGTATGAATCTTGGTTTTTTGCCACTCTCGTATGCTTCCCTCATGACAGGGAGTAGAGCTTCTTTCTTTTTCCTATCCATTGGCGTGAGGTCGTCCGTGACAATATATTCAGAATCACGATAATCTTGCTTCATCTTCTCACTACCAAATCTCTCTCCGGTCTGCACAAAAACTTTACAAGAATGTGTCGATTAACACCAACCTTTTGTAAACCAACTCTGTGTGCATTTTCACTTCGTGCATCTACTTTCAACTTGTTGTATATGAAATTGTGGATAATATGAATGGAATTCTCATCTTCTTTTCTGCAAAGACTCGGAACCTTAGATTGAATGTCCTTGAATAATGCTCCATCCGGTTCACCTCCTCTTGGAGAGTTGTGATGTCAGATTTGGCCTTTGCAGCATCTTTTTCATTTTTCTTCACTGTGCCTTCTAAGGTGTTAACCTTTGACTCCATATCTGTAATCTTTCCACTCAAAAACTGCAGGGAGCTTTCCATCTCATTTAGCTTTTTTCAGCCTTTGTCTAACCCTCATTCAAAGTATACAGCTTTGCGTTCCTACCTTGTATAGCAGCCATGATGTCATTTCGTAACGAGGTGATACAACTGCTAGCGCTTGCTTCATTGTCGCTCGTACTCCCGGCTGTGCTAGGGACAAGGGTTGTCGCCGTCGCAGGAGAGCTATCATTGTCATTGTCAGTACATGAATCTTTACGTGTGGGAGGGGGTGGGGGAGCAATGAAAAAAGGGCACTTTTTTTAGAAACAAGGTGCTTTTACTAGGGGTGAACGCAAAAATGGAAAATAGTGTTTTGATACATTACAACATGTTGGTATACCCCTAATTAAGACATCTTGTGAAAATTGTAAAGCATGACTCCATATGTCATGGCTGACCCCCACCAGACATTTTCAGTGGTGAGTTGTGTCCACTGAACTAGAAGAAATGTCTTTCTACTTCTGTAATTGTGCCTGCCAGATGCCCCCACATAATTTCAAAACGCTCATCCATTTATTAGTGCATAATGATAAGATGATAATTTTGAGACGATGAGCTTGATTAGTACAAACAAAGTAACCTCATGAAACCTGGTGGAAATCATAAAGCATGACTCCCTGTATCATGAATGACCCCTGCCAGACATTTTCAGTGATAGGTTGTGCCCGCCAGATGCCCCCCCCCCCAAATGATGTCAAAACGGCCATTCATTACTGCACAATAATACAATGATAACTTTCAGACAATGAACTAGATTAGCAAAACAAAGTAACCCCATGAAACCTGGTGTAAATTGTAAAGCATAGCCCCCTGTATGATGAATGACCCCTGCCAGACATTTTAAGTGGTGGGTTGTGTCCGCCAGATGCCCCCTGAATGTCAAAACGTACATGTACAGTTGATTAGTGCACAATGAATACAGGAGTCATGATTTACAGTTTTCACCAGGGTTCATGGGGTTACTTTGTTTTGCTAATCTTTTTCATTGTCTCAAAGTTATAATCTTATCATTGTGCACTAATGAATGGGCCTTTTACATTATTTGGGGGCATTTGGAGGACACAATCCACCACTGAAATTGGCAGGGACTCATGCTTTACGATATCCATAGGTTTCATTGGGTTACTTTGTTTTACTAATCTAGGTCATTGTCTTAAAGTTATCATTTTCTCATTGTACACTAACAAAATGGGTGTTTTGACAATATTTGGGGGGCGTCTGGTGGGCATAACCATCTGCTGCCTATTGTCTTGTGGGGGTCATTCATGCATGGAGTGGATGAGGTAATGGTACCAGTAACTAGTATTTAGTAGCCTTAGATGAGATACATGTACCGGTATGTGCATAAATTAAGAATTGAGTGGAAGGCAGAGGCATATTTGTCGAATTGTTCTTGTTTTAAATAATAATGAATAATAATTTCATGATTTAACAATTCTTTCTTTTTAAAAAAATTGTATATATCAACGTTATTCTTCTATTGTTGATGATCAAGTTCTGCACTAGTATTCATTTCACTTTACAATATCTATTATTATGATTATTTTTTTCTCTTGTTGGTAGGTCAAGATGAAACCAACAAAGAGCAAGAGTCAGGAGAAAACAGAAATAACATCAACAAGGAAGGGAATTCTGTGAAACTCAACTTTATAAAAGAAGAAGTCAGTGGTTCTGGAGCTGAAGCTGATGCTTGGAGTGCAGTTCTTTCATCCCCACAAAATACTGTTGGCAGTGATGGTTTAATAGATCCATTATTAGAGGATGGAAACCATTGTGGAGATAACTCTGATACTGATGTTGATGGCTGGATAAATGATGGAATGGGAAACACTGTCCCCCACAATGATAGTCATGCCTTGGAAAAAGGTTTGAGTTTCTCAAGTTCTCTGTGGACTCATAATTTGTAGGCCTGTAAACAAATTTCATATGACAGGCTAGCTCACAGTTGCTATAAGTCTGCAGGAAAAATATGCCAGTGGCTATTTCTTTTGCTTGGATATTTGTGATCCTATGTTTAATGAAATACCAACTTTCTATTATGCACTGTATTATGCACAAGGCTTCCTACCATGGGCTGATCATGTTCACGTCACATTGTCACGCACCTGACCTATTGTTAAACATACCCTTGTAACTACGAAATGTCAGGTAAATCGAGTGCAAATAATATATAATATTTTTCAAAGATGGTCCATGAGATACATGTAAGACTAAAATTTGTACATCAGTGATTGCGAAAAATATACCTGTAAACAACTAAGTGTTGCATAAGGTTAGATCATGATTGCTACACTGATTTCCAACAAAGGGCATTTGATCAGGGGATTGGTACCGGTATTGGACTTTTAAATCAATTAATGACATTGCCAATAACCAGTAATATATAGCTACAGGAGGAGTGGGTATCCTCCAGTGAAAAGGTGACAAAGAAAAGTAAGAAAATAGAACACAGATGAAGCAAAGAAGAAGATGACAGACATCCACCCCACGCACTCTCTCCAAAGCGGCGGTTAACATCATGCGTGGCGATGCTGGGGGCAAGGGGTGGAGTGCTTCTCATTCCAAACACCCCAAAGTGCCCCTTTCAATTTTTACCCTTGAAAATGTCCCTTTACAAACCTGTTCAGACTTTAGTACCCATTTTTCTTCTTACAAGGGCACATTTTCTTTTTATCAAGGTAAGGTACCTTAGAATAATACAGTGTTGCGAAAAGACTCATCCAGAATTCAAAATGGAAAAATACAAAAAAAACAGTTATTTCCATCAGGAATGCATCCAAGTCAAATCGACATTTGCACATTTTCTCTAGGGTCTGTCTGCGTTGCAGGGCCAGTCTCTCCAACGGGTAGCACACAAACCAATGTGAGCCACCTCTGTAAATGAAAAGAAGAAAAAGAAAGAAAATAATAGTTAAAGAAAGGATGTTATAAACTTGAACTTTTTATCTCAATGCATAGGTGCAAGAAATGTTGTCATTTCAAAGTCATTAGAGAGTGATAACTTTTTTTTGCTTCTTTGGGGGGAGGGGGGAGAGGAAGACTTCAGTGCTCCACTTGAAGTTATCAGTCTTATTACATTGAAGATAAAAATGCTGTTGCTTGCTTTATGGTGAGCAAATGATAAAAAATTGCAGGACATCAGCAGTCCTGTAGCCCAGGGGTGGTATTCTGAACACCGTTTTAACTGTGTTGTAAGTTCTGTTGTAACTTTTGTTGTAAGTCACCGACTTGCAACACCGCTATTAACAGTCATTAACTGTTTTTACATTGTTGTAAGTCATCAAAGCCTCACCCACCACAGAAATATTATCCAATAGGGAGAGTCGTTAGAGATGAGTCTAAGACGATTCAGCCAATAAGATCACTCCTGGGGAAGGGGCGCATGAAATGCATGAACTTATATTTGCGTTGTATATGAGCACATTAATTTGCGCTTAATATCTTGCTTTAATTACTGATGCGATGATGTGACAGAATTCTTTGTGCCAATCTTCTCTGATCTTATCACAGATATTGCCAAATTTCTCCACCCCGAGGCAGAAATTCTTTCGAAATGTTGTTTTGGGAATATAAGGGAGGTTTATTGGATTTCTCTAGCCCCTCATTGGAACCAAAAACATAATGAGCGAGAAAAATTGCCGCCATGACATACCACATACAAAGTTAAAACATTTCCCACCTTGAAAAGATTAGTAAAAAAAAGTAACCCCATGAAACCTGGTGGAAAATGCAAAGCACGACTCCCTGTATCATGGATGATGTTTACAAGATATTGTCAGTAATAAGTTGTGCCCGCTAAATGCCCCCAAATTGTTTTATCTCATGAGCATCAATTGTCCAGTGTAAAGAGTTAAAACAGAAGATAAAACGGTCTTCAGAATACCATGTTATTACTTATGGTATTTTTACGCGCTTGCGCACAACTTGCATACGATTTGCATCAGGCATGCAAAGTAAAATGCACGGTTAGAAAGATGAAACAAAAGTTACAACAAAAGTTAAAACAGAGATAAAACTGTTCGGAATACCGATTTGCTAAAACAGACTTAAAACAGAGTTAAAACAGCCTCAGAATACCACCCCAGAACTTTATTGTCAGTGCAGGACATCAGAAGTCCTGTCACCCAAAGCTTTACTGTCAGTGCAGGACATTAGCAGTCATGTCACCCAGAGCTTTACTGTCAGTGCAGGTCAGCAGCAGTCCTGTAGCCCAGAGCTTTACTGTCAGTGCAGGACATTGGCATTACTGTCGCCTAGAGCTTTACCATCAGTGCAGGACATCAGCAGTCCTGTCACCCAGAGCTTTACTGTCAGTGCAGGTCAGCAGCAGTCCTGTCGCCCAGAGCTTTACTGTCAGTGCAAGATATCAGTAGTGTCGGGTAGACCTCACCCTACACTTCGTAGAAATAAGGGATGTATTTCATAAACGCTACATCCTACCTTTCAGAAATTTGGGGTCAATTGTTTACGAAAGGTTGGGTACAGGATAATGGATGTGAACGTGATTACCCAACGGTTTGAAGTAAGCCCCTGAATTCCTGGGAAAAAAAGAGCTGTTATTAAGCAAACAATAGGCAAGTCCACAAACTGTTTGAAATTGACTTTTGCAGTTTTAAAAAATGAATCAGGGGGCCGATCTGTACAGGTACAATGTACTTGTCATGAGCTATTTCCTGATTTTATGAATAGATAGCACATTGAAAGATGTGATGAGTGAAATTGATCTGTCACAAAATGTAAGCCTATATGCGTAGAAAATAAGAACCGCTTTGTGAATTAACGATATTGTTTTTAAACTTGTGTCCTCATTTAAGGCTTGTTCACATATGAAGTGGCAAACCCCCATGTTCTTTTTTTGGTGTGTGTTTTTAAAAAAATGCCAAGGCAGAAATCATGTTTGTTTACTTCCTGGCTGCAAAAAAGTGTGGACCAATCAAAGTCTTATAAAGTTAGCACAAAATATGGCAGTATGGGTTCATTTGCACAACTTTTGGCAAAACTCTTAATTTGAGCATGAGCTGTTATTGACACATTAATGTGCATCTTGTTGTAAGTGGCACAGTAAAAATAACCACAGGGGTTTTCTGTGAGGGTTTGCTGCTAGATATCTGAATGAGACTTAATTCTCTATAGGTATTCATTCCAAAGAGAAGAATGTTCATCACCACTTGCAACAAATGTGTCACGAAAACAACCATGGACATCAACGACTATTAAAGTGCTTTAGTTGTGACAGTACATTTACCAGAGAGTCCAACCCTGTTGAACATATGAGTGCTCACAGAGAAGAGAATCAAGCATTTGTACCTCAGTCTAGAGGGAGAAGGCATATGAACACACATGTCACTGGAGGAAAGAGGTATCCACATGGGCAGAAGATTAGCCGCAGGCAGGGACCAAAGACCACTTTCCCATGGACTGAGGAACAAGAAGAGGAGCTTGTTGACTGGTGGAGACAGAATGAGTGCTTGTATAACAGTAGCGCTCAGGGATACCTTGACAGGTCATTGAGGGAGAGGTTGTTTACTTCCAAAGCAGAGGATATAGGCAATGGTTGTACTGGTGAGTAAAGGCCTCTTCAGAAGCAGTAAACTGCTTGAAAACAAATTTACATGAACAAGGGAGATACCAGCTTTTATCATTTCTCACTTCTGTTTGCTTTGTTTGTTTTTTGACACCCAAAATAATGCCCTTGCCATTTATTTTATGACAGTTTTTGTCTCGCCTGCGCATCAAAAGCGAGATACATGTATAGGCACCCCTTTTCCGACAGCGTCAACATTTTAAGAAATACTTTCATTTCAAAGGTTTTTGTTCAATTTTCATGAAAGTGGTACACAAGGCTTATCAAGTATCGAAGATCATGTGGAAGGAATTTCAGGTCACAAAGTCAAGGTCAAAGGCCATTTGAGGTCAATAAACTTATGTTACAAAAACTTAACCACAAGGTTAAGTTTTTTATTTTTCCCCCTCATTTCAAAAGGCTTTGTTCAATTTTCATGAAACTGGTACACAAGGCTTATCAAGTATCAAAGATCATGTGGAACGAATTACAGGTCAGTGAGTCAAGGTCAAAGGTCATCTGAGGTCAGTTGATTAAAATTATGTTTTGAAAACTTAACCTTAAGTTTTTGATTTTCACCTTCATTTCAAAAGTACAATGTATTTGTTTAAATTGCATAAAAGTTGCCTACAAGGGTCATCAAGTATCAGGAATAAATGTGGGACAATTTTAGTTCACAAAGTTGAGGTGAAAGGTCTAATTTGATTAAAATATTATCAGAAGATCAAATTTGATATTTTTTTTAGAATCTACGTACCGTATTCTTTACACCTTGGGATTAGTATTACTAGATAGATGGCTCAATACAAGTGCATTATATTATTATGCCTCCGCCCACCGTAGGCATTATGTTTTCGGGTCGTCCGTCCGTCCGTCCGTCCCGTTTTCGTTCTCGCGATAACTTAAGAACCGTTTGACGGATCAACTTCAAACTTGGCTCGTGTATGCATATGGGAGGGACAATGATCTGATTAGATTTTGGAGTCTCAAGGTCAAGGTCATAGAGGTAATAAAACACATAAAAATGGCTCCTTCTCACAATAACTTAAGAACCATTTGACAGATCAACCTCAAACTTGGCACAGGTATGCATATGGGAGGGACAATGATCTGATTAGATTTTGGGGTCACAAGGTCAAAGGTCAAAGGTCATAGAGGTCATTATGTACATAGAGGTCATTATGTACATAGAAATGGTTTGTTCTTGTGATAACTCAGTAACCATTTGACGGTTCAACAAACTTGGCTCATGTATGCATATGGAAACGGCAATGCTCTCATTAGATTTGGGGGTCACAAGGTCAAAGGTCAAGGTCAAAGATGTCATTGTATAAATGAAAATAAATCAACATGAAGTGCCATTTATTTCTGATTTGGTAATGGCGGAGGCATAAAGTTCGACCACGCGTGGTCAAAGATTCATCTAGTTTATTATTATTATTATTATCTATTATTATCATTATTAATTACATTCTGGCCACTTTAATACCCATCTCTTGATACATATACATGTATGTGACTAGTTAAGAATGCTGCCATTAAAATTTGCGCAATACAGGCGAGACCACCAGGGGCGTTCCTTTAGTTTTTAAGGGGTTTGCTTCTTTTTTCTTTTTTTTTTTTGCCTTTTCTTTTTTCTTTATTTCCCCTTCTGACACAGATTAAGGGGGTTTCATACCAGGCCTGTATAGAGTTGTGTAGTGACTATGCCAAGCTTACGCTGCCCTGTGCTGTGACTATGCTGGCCTATATAACAATACGCAAAGAATTAAACATGGTTAATTTTTTCGCATACTCTTGGCACAGAAAGAACAGTTTTTTTTTGCACAAGTCTCTAACTACACTACTGTACGCCATGCCAATGCAATAATACGGTACCCTACGTCAGTCTAACGAAAAATCCCCACTTCTCATTTTTGCGATAGCTTGCTTCCTTCTCTGTTCAATTCCATCAACCCTGCGAGTAGAAACGTTTTTTTTTTTTCATGAGTACACATCCTAATTTTGGCAAACTCTGTACACCGCAGCGTGCAACTCACAGTGTGTTTATTGAAGGAACTTGATTTCTAGAAGTTAGAAATGGGTACTTGAGTCGCGAACCCAAATCGCGCTCACCACAGGTGGTCTCTCTGGATGTCATGTTTATCGTCGCGATCTGAGTTCCCGAAACCCTCAAGCCCATGCCGGCTGCAAGATGACCCGGCAGTGAAGGTCAAATCTGGTGGGCTTATTACTTTTTATCTCATCCGGAAACAAGAGTCCGAAGTTCCCAAACGAAACGCGACCGAAGTCGTATTGTGTTTATTGGCACGACTCGAGTCGCCGATCTTGTTCAACAGGTAATCAAATCCCCCTTTTTTGCGGAACTCAAGTCTGGTATGCTAGTTTGGTAATCAAGTCGCCGTCATGTTTATCGGGGGTAACGGGTAAGCTAGTTCGGAACTTGGGTCACTTATTAGCCCTCTGTTACCCTTGATAAACACACTCTCAGTGTGAAACCCCCTTTAGGTTGCAGTGATCATGCCTGAATAATTTCCTAATTTGTTGTGTGGTGTGGGAATATGAAAGATGATGTCTTCTCCCTTGCTACTAATCCGTAATACAGATGGAAGCATTCAGTATCTAAAAAAAATTTTTCAGGAAGGCGACAAGAAATAGAAACGGGTTACTGTGAGATCTAATATTAAGAGACAATGAATATATAACAATGCCTCTCATGGTTTCGACATTTGAAAGGTAAATATTTCATATATCATACTTACTTGATCTTCTTTACAAGTGTTTTCCTTCTTGTTTGATTTATGCGAAATTCAGTTGGATAATTAGACTGATATGTATACTTGATATTGCCTTCTCTCCATGGATGTAGCATTTTCATGTTTTATTTCTTTTAACTCACAATAGTCTTCTGTATACACCTTGATTTTGTTTACATTATCGCCATTTGAATAATCATAGTGAATATATTTCCAGTATTTTCAACTTAAATTGTGAACTATTGAGCCATTGGCTTGTTGTTGTTCAGTTTTATATCAACGCCACCTACATGCAGGTTTCTGTATTTCTGATATATTTTTGGTTCTTTTTATCCTTTACATTTCATGTGGAGTCCATAGGTCTGCCATCAATGACGGTCCTTCCACTTGAAGTTTTTTGTCTCGCCCACCGGAGGTGAAGGCGAGACTAAGGGATCCAAATGTCGTCCGTCCGTCGTCCGTCCGTCGTCCGTCCGTCGTCCGTCCGTCGTCCGTCCGTCGTCCGTCCGTCGTCCGTCCGTCGTCCGTCCGTCCGTCGTCCGTCCGTCCGTCACAAACGTTATGAAAGATAACTTGGCAACCGTGACTCACTTTTCAACCAAACTTGGGTTGTAGATGCACTAAGGGGACCTGCATGTTATGGTCCAGTCAGAGGTCACATGGTAAGGTCAAAGGTCATTTCAGGTCAAACGTTAAAGTTTACGTGCAAGACTCTCTTATGACACAAAACTCTGCAACCGTGACTCACTTTTCAACCAAACTTGGGTTGTAGATGCCCTAAGCGGACCTGCATGTTATGCTCTAGTCAGAGGTCACATGGTAAGGTCAAAGGTCATTTTAGGTCAAACGTTAAAATTTACGTGCAAGACTCTCTTATGACACAAAACTCTGCAACTGTGTGACACTGTTCAATCAAACTTGGGTTGTAGATGCACTGAGGGGACCTGCATCTTATTGTCCAGTCAGAGGTCACATGGTAAGGTCAAAGGTCATTTCAGGTCAAATGTTAAAGTTGACGTGCAAGACTCTCTTATCACACATAACTTTGCAACCGTGACTCACTTTTCAACCAAACTTGGGTTGTAGATGCACTGAGGGGACCTGCATGTTATGGTCCAGTCAGAGGTCACATGGTAAGGTCAAAGGTCATTTCAGGTCAAACGTTGAAGTTTACGTGCAAGACTCTCTTATGACTCAAAACTCTGCAACCATGTGACACTTATCTATCAAACTTGGGTTGTAGATGCACTAAGGGGACCTGCATGTTATGGTCCAGTCAGAGGTCACATGGTCAGGTCAAAGGTCATTACAGGTCAAACGTTGAACGGTTAAAGTTTACGTGCAAGACTCTCTTATGACACAAAACTTTGCAACCGTGTCACACTTTTCAGTCAAACTTGGGTTGCAGATCACTAAGGGGAAGTGCATGTTATCATTCTGTTGGACTTCACATGATAAGGTGAAAGGTCATTGGAGGTCATATGTTACAGATGTTTTCAAATTCTTGAATTTGCTTTTCCTCTGTCATTTCTTGTCCAGTGTTGAATCTGATTGCTCAACTGATAATCATAGGTGACGCTTCTGAACTTGTACACAGATATTGTGTAAACATTCGTAATGTAGAATTATGTAAAAAATTACTCATGCAGATTTCTGCTAGTAAATACTACTTCTCTATTTTGCAGCTGATTTTTATGCTGTTTGTTTAGAGTGCTTATTTGTTGGTCTCAGTTTTTTACAGGCTTCACAGGCAGGCACTACCTCTTAGGCAACAAAGGAGCCCATTCATTTCATAAAAAACCCTTCTCATATTTTATCAAATGTTATTCCATCCCAGTTATTTCACAATGAGCTTTCGATACAGTTCTGTTGTGTGCCATCACAGATCGCGATATTTCTAGTTATTTTCACAAGTGGGCGAGACACAACATCGCAAACGCCTTGTCTTCAGTTGTATCATCTGGACCAAGCCCCCTAAGCTCCGCCATTACCTTTCGTCCATTAGAAGCCGAAATAAGCCCTTCTAAATAATTCATGAGCTGTTATGAATTATGCATTTTGTGAGATGCTCCCCTTCACACAGCGTACCCACATGACAAATAGTACGCGATGCGAAACAATGCAGACATCAGCGCGAGAGGAAAGGTCAAATCGCGTAATATATGTATTTATTGTAATTTTATTCACACATTGCGCGCTGCCCGCACAAGGGATGTAGCAAATCAACTTCGACCATTCTGATGCGCCAGTCAACGCACTTAAACTGGTTATCGATCACCAAAAAGATAATAGTATGGGGGGCGGAGCCTCCGATCTATCATTCTTCTTTCTTGTTTACGTGACTGGGTACCCAACATCTGTATTAAACTGTTATATCTTGTAGTAGATGATTTTTTTTTTTTTTTTTTAAACTGGTGGCCTCTACAATAGTTGATTGGATCCTTCTTAAAAAAAAAAAAAACATTTTCTCCATGAAGGTCTGAACCCTCAAATGAATTACCTATCTGTTATAATTTCTTTCTAACTGTACTTCAGTCTTTGTGTACACATATTTAATTTTAAAATTCACTTTCATTCATGATCAAATCCAAACATCCATTTATTTCTTTATTTTTTGTCTGAACCCTCAAATGAATAACCTATCTGTTATAATTTCTTTCTAACTGTACTTCAGTCTTTGCGTCCACAGATATGATTTTAAAATTTACTTTCATTCATTATCAAATCCAAGCATCCATTTATTTATTTATTTATTTATTTATTTTTATTTATTTTTTTTGTTTTGTTTTGTTCACTCTCTTTTGCAATACTCTTTTCACCGGCTAATCTGGGAGGTGGGAAGAGATTATGAAGGCACTCTGATTGTGGAGAGAAGGGGAAAGAGAGCTCCAAGAAGAGGGAATAGAGGGGGAACTGATCTGATGATGATAATAATCAAGTAGAAGAGAAAGGGGGAAAATATAGAACTAAAGAAATAATGATCACACATATTGCCCCATTTGCTGTACATTTTACTAAATTCCATTTCTGCTCTCAAACCCTTCAGTCTCAACTAGCTCATTCACAGATTTTACTATCAAAAATACTTCTTTTTAAGATATCCACTCTTTTTTGCTCGGCACAGTTGTTCACTTTCTTTCTCTTGTAGCTTTGCTAGAGCAATTTAAATTTGACACATCACTTCTATCTTTTCACCTTCTCAAGCCTTCACACTTTCGGTTTACCTTCATGGCCGTACGCAAATAGGGGGCAGTACCCCCCCCCCCCCCCCAAAAAAAAAAAAAAATTCAACCCCCTTTTTTTTTTCTTACTTTTCCTTTTTTTTGGGGGGGGGGGGAATGCCCTAAATTACACCCAGATCATTCTATTTCAATTCTAAAAATGCAAAAGCTCCCACTCGGTCACTTTGTTCCCTTGCTTGCACATTTCCTAAAAACTGAACAAATTCTTGCCCCCCCCCCCATAAGCATACTTTCTTAAGGGATAATATTTTTAGTACACAATATTTCTTAAAATGCTGTAAAAACAGGTTAATCTTCCAGTGTTCAATGCATGTAGGGGGTCTAAAATAAAGATAGGCCATTCAGTCATTTGCGGATAGTAAAGTTTTAATTAGAATAATAATTTAATGATTCAACACATTTTCACTTCAAACACACAAAACTGAAGGTACCTCGATGTAACATTTGCAGGCATCTTGCCAATCTTCATAGAAGTCTAGGGGTTAATGAATTCCTACATTCTTTGATTTAGATTCCTATAAAGCAAATATAAGGTAAAAGCCTTTCTTCTCAATTCTAAATTTGAGATGGCAGTTGACATTGTGTCCATTTAATTATGTACACATATAACTCATGCAAGATGAGTTGACTTTAATCATTTAAAAAAAAATAAGAAATCCCCAAATATTTACTCTGTAGCTTTCATTTAATGTGATATTCAATGGGACATTTAGTGATAAATTATATCTTAAAATCATCTCTTTGAAAAAAATCTTTGCTACTATCTGAAGAAAGCATTATCAGGGAGTAGATGTCATCTGCAGTCACCATCAAGGCTGTAGTCTAGGTGACATGAAGGATGAGCCAAAGTCATAATCCAGAACTCTGTGGAGAAAAAAAAACCCACAAACATAATGAATATATATCAGATGCATTTAATAAGGATTAGTCACACAACATTTAGACACCTACCAGAAGGACTAAAATGCACAAGGTAGCAGTGTGCAAGTGAAGAAATCCAGCTACACATATTTTATCCTACAGACATTTTAGAATTTCATGTTTCTGATAGCCCAACTGGAGCATACATGATGCAGACAAGATATAAAATGAAAAATACTTCTGAAGTAAACTAATGCTCATACGGTAATTTAGTAATACTCGGTAATGAAAGAGACTTCGAGTCACAAACAACATTGGACGGGTCAGATTATGCACTGCATGATGTAATGTTACTGAAATATAGTAAATGTAGGCCTAAATACATTTATTTTGTAGACCACTCTATGAAACCAATTAAAGTACTTTGGTAAACTAGAAAATCTCATCTATGACAGTAAATCACATCTAAGACTGCTTAAACCTAATGTGGTCAATGATAGTTAAGGGGATTGGTTACTTATAGCAGCAAACTTACCCTCAAATGTTCAAGTCATACATCTCGTAAGTTCCTCTCAGGATTTGTCAATTCCAGTCTGCATCAATCATCTGCTATGGCATCATGCTACATTAAAAGGAAATTTTTAAAATATGACTGAATAGGGTCTCTACATAAGCTAAATAACCTACTGCATAATTATGTTTAAATGAGATAACCTTCATACACATGAATGCTTTGAAATTGGGGAGCACTGATACAAATTGACATTAATCTACAAAATAGCGAAAGGCACATGGGAGCTTAAATCTAGATAAAAATTTGCATTCATAACTAAAATTAACAACTGAAATTTTTCAGTTTCAATTCAGAACCCATACAATGAAAAATTAGTGTGCCGACCTGTTTACACACTATCTACATTTGGCAATAAATGTTGTCTATTGATGTGCATTAGATGTCTCTCTCCTGTACAAAGGATTTCTGTGAAGTCTCCTCTATGTCAAGTTCTGTCAACACAGACAAATTTTCTTATGGAGGAACATGGGAGAGGGAAAATATTTACATGTGCAATGAAACATACTTTACAATATATAGTTAGAGGTATGAATTTGTGTTACGAGTCTCCTGGAAAAGTTAGTTGTTAGTTGTTACCTGTCACTTTACAGGATTTTCTGCTTCATCCTGGACTTGTAGTGACATGTAGTGGACATGTTGTGACATTCATCAGTAGAATTCTTCCAGCCTTCCAATATCTAACTGTGTGAAAAAAAAATAAATAAATAAAATAAATTTAAAAATCAATATCACTGTACCAAGTTGTAATGCATTTCTGACTGAGATACTTGCATTGAAATATACATGTAGTATTTATAGTTCTATCAAATTTTACTTATCTTTTCATGGTGCATCCAAGATTTTAGATTTCCTTCATGTAGAAATAGTAAAGCTTACCATGGAGTTACAAACATTTACATAATATGCCTTTAATCCACCCCCATGAAATGTTTTAGTTCTGCCACCAAAATAGAACAGAACTGTTGTAAACTGCCATTAACCAGACTACAAAGAAACCATACATGTATTAAACAAGTGTCTGAATAGCCCCCCCCCCCCCCCAAATGAAATAATAAAAATGATTACAAAAACTAAGAATAAAACTGAATAAATCAAATACATGGAATAGCATCCACACAGTAGAATCTTCTCTCTACATGTATGTTCAGAAGGGAGTAGGGTGAGAGGGCTAAGTGACAGTTTGTCCAGATCTAGATCTACTCAAGATTTTAAGAGACTTCCAGAGGTTTAACTGTTTTAGCTCAACTTTTCAACTGAAGAATGTAGTCATTCTTAGGTAGATTCAACAGTTAGACATAGACTAATGGTCATTCAATAATTGTTTCAACTTCAAATGTTTGGAGTTTACAAGGGCAACAAAATGGCAAAAGCATCAACTGGAATCGTTAGCCTAAATAATTACCGTCTACGCTCTACCGGAATGCCCTCAAATTCATTACTTTAATCATCATAAAGTGAATAAGAAAGAAAAGTGTTCTGGAAATTTTTTGTTGTTACCTGTCACTTCAGAGGATTCTCTGCTTCACCTGGGAACTATACATGTATTACATGATGTAGTGATGTTCATCAGTCGAATTCTTCCAGCCTTCCAGTTCCAATATTTCCATCTGTGGGAACAAACAACAAAAACAAAAACATTATTACAACCAAGCAGATTGCAACATTTACCAAGTAATAATATTTGATAGTTACTTCAAACTGCAGTCAGCAACATTTTCTATCTTCAGAAGAGGTGGGGTGAGACTGAGAGGTTGAACAAGATTTCAAGATTTCAAGATAATTTATTGTCATGTATAAAAAGTACACAAAATTTGTTTACGGACATAGTAATGTGCATAAATGAAAATAAATAACAGAGTCAACTAGATCCAACTTCCAAGTAGAGGCTATACAAGTGTGTCCAGATCTACTTTAGATTTGTTAACAGAATTTCTGATAACTGTTAACGTTAGATCTTGTAAACTGATGAATGTGGATAGTAAGACCTAGACTAAAGTAACGGTCAAATGTTAAAGGCTTACAAGAGTTAAAAACACTGGCAAAATCAACCGGGGCCGTCGACGTATACACTGTGTTCATTGTGTGCTCTCCAGTCTGCAATGCAGTGTCACTGTTCAGCGCTAGCGGGTCCAAATAACATTATTGATTTAGATCTAACGTTAACGTTAGATCTAGTCTACACACACTTGCGGTCTAACGTTAGTAATAATCTAATAAATTCTGCCGGAGTATTCAATCACAAAAATCCTGTTGTCTAATCAAGGTCTGAATTTGATTTTTCATGACGCCAAACTTCTGATTTGAACAATGTTAGATATCAAAACTGTTCAAGAACGGTCAACGTGAACACCAGAATTATCATAGATAGCCCCCGGCATTAGCCCGGGGGAGCTACCTCGAGTACATGGTGCGAGAACGGTACCCGCGGTCAATCTAGCTCATGACGATGAAAACCAAACTGTAAGTTCGAGAGTAAATGTTTCTAGCTGTTTCGGAAACAGCTGTTAGCAATTATTTCAAATTGTAAAGAAATTATTGTAGATTAAGAAGAATAGCCAACTATTTTGAAACATATGGTCAAATTTCTTATATTTAATCATAATTGCAGTGGTACTCACGTTTTCTCTGTGAAGTAGAAACCTCTAACTTTGTGCGAGTAAGCACGTCATGCATAAATTTGCATAATTGTGATGTAATAAGGTCAAATGAATAACCATATGATATTATCGAAGCAAATACATATTCATGAGGCTATAATCCAATCAAAGGTGCTTATTTCGGTTCATGAATATTTAGAAGGGCTTATTTTCGGCTTCTAATGGACGAAAGCTGGGCGGGGCTTAACCCCATAGGCGTAATGCTTTCCGCGTGTGCTGCTTTCTGTCTAGCTATATATTTAAAACGTCTTTGATCTGGACAATCTGGCTCCCTGCATTGAGCAGATTTCTTGTTCACACTCTAACTTTAGAGCGAGACCTACATGTACATGTAGTCCACTCCAATAATTGAAAGGTGTCATCTGCGCTGGAGCCTGTACTGGACTCCTCAAATCTGGCTGCTAACCCAGTATTTTATTAATCTATGAATACTAGTAAATGAGAGAATGAAAATTAATCAGTCATCAGTGATTCATTATGTTTGCTAAAGAAATAACAACCAAATCAAGAACAGTACCGGTATATATAGTTTTCACTTTAGAATTGAGATGTTTCAGTTTTTCATGACTTACAGATTTTCTCATACACTTTCTTGGTTCCATTACAGCGGAAGATGTTCAGACACATCTGCGGAGTTTAAGGACCAAGTTGAATCATATTCTTAAAGAAGATCAGGGACTAGGACCTATCCCAGAAGGATGGCAGCCTAGGACACCTCGTTGTCGATGGGTGTGGGAGAGATTAGACTTCCTCCTACCATTCATCATCCATCGCAATATCAAATCTAATAACAAGGTAAGTGTATGAACTTGCTCCCCCCCCCCCCCTACCGAATTAAGAACATTCAAACAGATATAAGGCTCTGGGTTTTTTTAAACACATACTAGTTGAAATATGATATGCTAGTTACTCCCCTTCTATCTATCTCTTTCCCTCCCCCCCCCCCCCTCACTCTCTCTATTTGTTTCATTTTTATTCCTTCTTCTTGTGCTATTTCTCCTTTTCTCATAATCATTTGACCTCTTTGGAGTAGCTTGAAGGTGGTCTCTGGTTTTGGTAAATCTCAGAAAAATATCTTTCACTCTTTCAATTCATTGCTATATGGTATGAAAGATTGTATCATAAACTATTATGATGTGTAGGATATTAAACAACAACTTTTTTATTTTGGTGCATTTTACAATCAAAATGTCAAAAATTAAAGGGGGTACCCAATGCAGAAACAATGTTAGTTCATTTAAAAGAGCATGATTTTATTAGCAGAAAATCATCTGTCTAAAGCTTTTTAAAAAGTCGTGTTGCCAAGGAAACCCCCAAATATGGTAAGATTTCAGGATATTTTTGACCCCTCAGCTGTGACCCAGTTTCAACTGGGTACCCACTTTGATGTCGAAATGACGTCAAAGTGGGTACCTTGTCGCGCACTTCTAGCAAAATGCGCGCAAAGTATAATACATATTGTACAGTCTAGCGCGCAGCACAACTGCAATGTGCGCAGCTGGGTACCCACTTTTACGTCATACCTCATACTCAATTTTTTTGGTCAACTCTTGAGTTTTCATGAGAAAATTAGCCAAAATGCACTGATTTCGATTGAAAATCATCAAATTTTTAATGTTATTCTTCTTAGAATTCTATCCTTGATCATATATCCAAAAAAAATTTACCATTGTGTAATCACTTTAAGTTTTCGGTCCCCGAAAACAGCGTCAACGCAGCATCACACAGTGCCTGTACATGCCTAAAAGCAACAGTAATTCTATTATGCCATAAACACAGTGAAGTGGTGTGAATGTGCAGGGAGCCTCAGGCATGCAGGGGTCGTAGCGTAGGGCTAAGTTTAACCATTTTCTGTTGCATTCCTTTCAGACATTTACATTAAAATTCACTGGAAATCATGAAAGCAATCTCACACGAGCTGGTATCTTTTTATGAAAGGCGGACAATGTGAGACTATACTTCATCAGTTTCATACCAGTTCTCTTTTTGCTACCAAAACTAGAGACCACTTCTAATTGTTGTCACATTATGTAATGGCTAATCCTTCATGACTGCAATTGATTATCTTTATTTATATTTATATTTGTAAACCTCGGTCCTGGGTTTTCTATGTATCTTCTTTATTTCAATGTTGTATGTTTTTATAATAAAGATGAATTAATAAAAATGATTTTTGCAATTATCAATTTGTACACAAGACAAGTATCGGTCTCTGGGACTGTTTGTTTTTGAATTCAATAGTTCTTTTTTTACTTCAATAGATCCAGTATATACATGTATACATGTACATATAGTGGATTTATTGAAGTAAGTGTGTCCCCAAAATGGTAAAAAAATGAAATGTAATGTTTTGCATGCTTCAAACATGCTCCAAATGGCCATTTTTCAACCCATAAATCAAGTTATCCATTTTTATGGTAGAATAGAGTTCTATCAACTACAACTTGCAAGTTCCCTTATGTAGAAACATTGTCATATCAATCGCCTTTCGAAGCAAAACATTTCATGTGCATCAAGATTGAGAAACTAAACTGTGCACAAAGAGTTAGTCCCCCCTAAAATGAACTTTAAAGAGGCCAACAAATGGAAAATCATGGGGAAAACGAATTTGCAAAAGGCTTGTTTACTTGTACACTATAATCCGTCCGTTATGCGAGCCCGTCAGACTAATGCGACAAAAGTTCGGACAGCACGAAGTTTACGGAACTCAACCTAGTCACACACTTCGGGTTCTCACATTTCTCAACAACTCTAAGTGTTTAGACTCTTAACAGGTCTCATCGTGTTCACTTGAAGAAACGTCTTGTATAATGCTCCAACATTTCAAAATACAAAATATAGTTTACTTCTGGTTTGTTAGTCTAGCCATTAAACTCCATTGCCTTTCCCCGACACGTCGTCGCCGCGGATTACGTAACACCCCTTAGGCTCTCCCAGGGAGCTGGCCATGTAATTTTTTTCCATATGACTAGCTGTTTATTAGCTTTTTCATTGCGCGAAATTTGAAACACATATGGCAATAAATCACAGTTGTTTAGAATGGATTATCCCTTTTCTTGAAACTCGAGCGGCCGACTGCATTCCCCCTCTCTCATTCGAGATCACCCTGCCTTTCCCCATGATTTCTCATTTTCTAGCCCCTTTAATTACTTTTTAACTAGGAGGAGTTATTAAAATCTAATCATATATCCGTGTAGCTTAACTTCTTAGCAGCCCTTTTTGTAGAAATTATGTAGATTCGCCAAGTCATGCTTCAGTGAACATGACAAATGCAAAATTGTCATTTTTTGAAGTTCACAAGCCTGCTGTCATGCCTGTGAAAATGGCAAAAACTGTAAGTTTGACATTTTTTGCACAGTGAATTTGATCCACTGCAGAGGAATGACACTTTTGCATTTATGTCATGCTCACTGAAGCATGACTTGGCGACTCTCCATAATTTCTACAAAAGGGTTGCTAAGAAGTTTAGCTACACGGATGTATGATTAGATTTTCATAACTCCTCCTAGTCAAAAAAAAATCAAAGTTCGTTTTAGGGGGGACTTACTTTTTGTGCACAGTTTAGAAGTAATTTCTAGTTTCTAAACCTTGCAACTTCTCTTTTTGCAAGGGAGAAACATATCTTTGGAAAAAGCAAGTGTGTATTTCTAATGGAAAATATGAACTGTTTATATCTAATTCACAATCATTTTTATTCATAAATTTAGAGTCACACGTTTTACAATTTCACAACTGAAAAGGAGATGAGGAAACCTTCAGTTTCAGTTGATGAAAGAAGGTGGGTGCCAGAGGCATTATGTTTTCGGGTTGTCTGTCCGTCCGTCTGTACATCCATCCGTCCATCCGTCTCGTTTTCGTTCCCGCGATAACTTAAGAACCATATGACGGATCAACTGCAAACTTGGCTCATGTATATGGAGGAACAATGATCTGATTAGATTTGGGGGTCACGAGGTCAGAGGTCAAAGGTCAAAGGTCATAGAGGTCATTTACATGAAAATGGCTTGTTCTTGCAATAACTTAAGAGCCATTTGATGGATCAACTTCAAACTTGGGTTATGTATGCATATGGGAGGGACAAAGATCTTATTAGATTTAGGGGTCACTAGGTTACAGGTCATAGATGTTATTGTATATTGAAAATTGCTTATTCTCATGATAACTTAAGAACCATTTAACGGATCAACTTCAGACATGGCTGACAGATGTCATTTAAATAGAACCATTTTTTTTCCAATTTTGTACTCTAAATGTATCCTGAATAATACATTTCCCATAATTAAAAGTGGTATATATTTCTGATCAGGCAAGGGCGGGGGCACAAATTTCGACTGTACGCGATCAAGGATTCATCTAGTATTGAAATGTTCCCTCTTTTGCAGACAGAAGCAACTACCCCGTCACACCGCACTTTTTAAAGTGTTTTCATTAATCTGAGAGGAAGCGTAGCAACAGAGCAACAGAAATGGAATATGGAAGCCCTGTACTTTAGAGCAAAGGAAATGTCATTATATATCATTTTACAGCAAAATGAATTCTTGAAAGGGGGCCCCACTGAGGAGGCAAAATAGATTTTGCAACTTTGCAAGCAAGAAAAATTAGATTAGGCCTATATCATGTTTTTAAAGAAATTGCATTTCTCAACACTAGAAAGCTATTTGTATTATTCTCTAAAATGGTGATATGGGTTAAGAGGGGGGAGAGCAAAGATGATTTGACTAAAAAGCTGATCGCAATACCACAAATTATATTGTCATGGTGGGGAGGGGCAAAATAAATCCTCCCTCCCTCCCTCCTTCCCCCCCCCCCCCCCCCATGAAGCGAGCATCTGCCCCTGTTTTCTAAATAAATGTAGGCCCTACTGAGAAACATTGCTTCTAATTAGTATATGAGGGAGTGTAGCAACCGAATAAGAAAAATTTTGATTTTTGAATGCTGAAAGGTTGCATTTTAGAGCACTAATATGCTTATTTTATTCCAGCACCTATGAAATGATATATGCATGGGACTACATGTACATAAAGATTTTCCAGTGGATAAAAGTTCAAATTGTTTAGATGTTATAGTCCATTATATAATAAAAAATGGCAATTTAATAACTTCGGAACCTAAGAATTAAGTATTAATTATTTAATGAGGTTTATGTAACTGAAGCAATATTCATTGATCTAAAGAAGGCATTTGGCACAGTTGATCATCATTAGAAAAGTTACGTAATACTGTTGTCAAGGGTCATGAGTTACAGTGGTTAGGTACTACTGAGAAGAGGGGTCCAAATAACTAAAATAGGTGACCACATGTCTTCATTTGCCCCAGTTACCAATGGAGTACCACGGGGTTCATTGGTACAGCTGATGTTACATAAATAGTTTACATTCTGCTTTCATTTGTTTAAACTGCAAGGAGCATGTGTACATAAATGCTGATGATACTATATTGCTTTTCAGAGCAAAAATGTAGATGAATTATGAAATGATATGCCAGTTGGTTTGCAGGTAGCAGAAAAATGGTTAATTCAAAATAATCTGATACTAAATTTGAAGAAAATAAAGTTTATGTTGTTAGGGACTTGTCAAAGACTTGCAGCATTCTCTAATTTGGATCTACATGTAATCTTTATAATCAGCTCAGCAGATTAAAAGAGTAAAAGTATTCACATATCTGGGAGTAATGCTTGATGAAAATTGTTGTGGAAAGAACACATTGATTATGCAGCCAAAAAAAAATTGCAGAGGCACGGATAGGGTTCTTAAGACGATCTGCAAAACCTTAATTACCAACTGAGATTTTGAAAATTTAGTGTTGTTCCCTGATCATGTCCCTGTTAGATTACTGTGATGTTACATGGTCATATGCCTCAAAAATACTTGATAGATTATTCAAATTACACTGTAGAATGGCTAGAATGATTCGCGGGGCTCATCCGTGAACTCATATAGTGGAGATGTTTATCGTCGTAAATTGGCAAGAACTACCTATTCAATGGAATCACCATAGAATGATTCAGGTGCAGTACATATAAAAGCCTGGGGTGGTATTCCGAGATCCATTTTATTTCAGATAAAATATAAAAAAAATTTATCTCACTTGAAATCAGTGAGATAAAATACCCTTAAAATCTTTTCAAATCGGTATTCTGAGAACCATTTTATCTTCATTTGATCTCACCTAAGACACGCCCATTTATGATGCAGTAACCAATAAGAAATATTGTTAAATCGCACTGTCATCTCCCAGCCAATGAAATTCCTTTCCGCCAGTAGGTGGGGCAAGAGAGTGCGAATGCGTTATTTGTACAAATTTCAATATGCTGCTTGCGCTTGCATTCAAACGCAAATGCGTTTTGACTGGTATTTTCGGTGAAAAATAACTTTGGTATTTTCCGAGGTATCATCATACCTTTTCAGGATCATTTCAGGGCCAATATTAGTCAATAAAAATCTTTAAATTCAATTCACTCATCATACGGGAATGTTGCTAGAGTAATGCAGTCGATGATCATGGTATACTCTTTATTTTTGTCTGAATACTAATAGCGAATTTATCCAGAAAGATTGTACATACTTTCTTGTGTTGATTTGTTGAAATAGATTAATTTTCTGTAGTTTTTCGATCAATCATTTACTTAAAATAAGGCAACAGAGCCATTGTGAAAAGCTGTTCTATAACTTATAATGCTACCCTGTGTAAATAAAACTACAAATAAATGAAATGAATAAATAATGCTGGAAATTAAATTTTCTTTTAAAATTGCATTTTGTGTACAATTTCAGTATGTCCCGTCTGTCATATTTTTATTGTCCCGTCTGTCACACTCACTTTTTTTACATTTTTCCCTCAAAGCCGAATGAAATTTTAGATATTTACTGGTAAGTTTTAAGAAGGCAGTGACAAGTTATATGAATATACACATTTTGTTTCAAGATTACTCCATGAGGAGAGTTGAGTCAAAAAGCATCAAAGAAGAAATAGCTTTGTAAATTCATGTCCCGTCTGTCACTCTGAACTTAGGCCCTGCCCATATTTTGTGGGCTCGAAAATGAAACTTGTCCTCATTTGGTAGAAAAAATACCATAGTCCATACATGTAAGTCATGTTTTACATCAATGAAAGCATAGCTTTCACATGAAATACAAAATATGAGGCCAAGATATAAAAAAGTATGAGTTGGCTGTCTCCCCTGTCATGTTGGAATCATCCACTTATTAAATTTCTAAAAAAATAATAAGTTCTATTTTTAACTAATTGATTACGCAAATAAATTTTATCCAAATTATCATGTACAGTGGAAACTCTGTAAAAGGGAGATCTGGGGGGTGTAACATAAAACATACAATCAATCTTACGATTGATATCAATTGTAAGTCTATGACAAACCATGTACTAAAGAGATACAATTGATTGTAAGATTGAATTTTTCTCTTTATGTTACACCCCCTGATATAACAAGGTAATATTCTGGTCCCAGCTCTTTATGTGTTATTGATTTTTTAACCCTGATGTAATGAGATTCCTGCTGTAACAAGGTAATTTTGATGGTCCCAAGGACTTCGTTGTACTGAGTTTCCACTGTATTAGCTATAGATCACTCAAATCAGCCTGGAGGCTGGACAACAATATTTTTCAGCGCAAATATTCTTGAAAGCATGATTATCAATTTTTCAATATAAAACTTTGCGACATCCAATTATATCCTATGTGTTTATTGTTGTAGCAATTTTTTATGTTATCGTAAGGTTGTATGCACATCGTATGTGTTGTTTTGTTGTGCACCCAAATGAAAAATGTCCTGCTGCAACATAGGTTCAAAATTCATTTTAAAAGATAATATCAATATGGGGGGGGGGGGGCAGCAGAGTCGTTTTAGGGTTAACTTTGTGTAACACTGGGTTGAATGAGAAGCTAAATTGTTTGATGTAACATCTGAAAAGTCATTTCTAACTGCCTGTTCCAGCAAAATATGAGAGGTGATTCATAATACTGTCATTACTTTTCTAAAGATCCAACCATGGGTAATAGAAATACCTAGGGAAGATTCTGAATGCAGGCACATTATACCTCTGTATTCAGCTCTAGATTCTTCCTCTTTAAGATGGCTAGCTCACTTCCAAGTGCAGGACTTTCTTAATTTGTAGCTTAATTGAACACAACATTCTATAACAATTTGCTGTCCAGAGATGCATCATGCACATAAAGCAGAGTTGAAAAGATTTTGTTGAGCTGTGGGATGTCAGCATAGGTCAATGCTCCAAGAAAATGTATAAACTGGTTTCTAATTCTTCTTCTTTGTGAATTTTCAGATCCCTCAAAGTGTTGTAAAGCTATTTTATCATGGTTAGAAAAACACAAAAGACCAGAGCCATAATTCAATACATATGTATACATGAAATGAATGTTTTTGTGTATTTTGTTATCTCAACTATTCTAGGTGTGAACTACCAATGTGGTGATAATATGCTTCACCATAGTGAAACAAATTGATCTAAGATGAAAGGTCATAGATGGTATTATGCACAAAATTAATGAGTTTTGATTTCACCATATCTCAACTATCTTGTATGCATAACTATGAGGAGACAAAGTGCTCAGACTTTGGGGTTGTAAGGTCAAAGAGGTAACAAGAAGTAACATGTTATTATACATGTAGGTTTCTTATTCTAGTTATCACATTATTTCAAAACAGATTTTAACTATGAACTTTACTGAATTTAGATTAGAAGCAGAAGATGCAGTGCTTGTCATTTTGTGTAAACTGCAAAGAAATGTAATATTTGTGCTGCAGCTATGGATAGCCTATTTTCCCATTTTTAAATTATTATTTTAGAGTCATAAAATGTACCATGTGTACTTTTGATCACTCCAGGTTCCAAAGGGTAGCTCTGGGGAGGATTCCCCCTCAGGGGGGTCTGATATCAGCATGGGCATGGACCCTGTACCAGGACCTAGTAACAGCAAGGATGCAGGGCCAGCACCCAGTCTCAGAGAGAGCTATGTAACTGCACAGTCCAGGGTTCGAGGCAAGACTAAGGCTGGAAGAAAGGATATTCCTTCAAAGAAATCCAGACTGGTTGTGAGTGCCCAATTGCGAGAACTGAGAACAAAGGTAGAAGTTAACGCATTTGATCATAAGACTCCAGATTTGAAGGGAAGTTTGCAGTATTGGTTGGTGTATATGTGCAATCTTTTCAGGGGAAGGGGGGGGGGTGAATTTTGATGATCTAAATATTGATTTGATTCCTTAAATGTGAGGCAATTTCTGTGAAAAAGCCTTTAAGTTAGAAATAGAGAGGTTGAGATTGTTTACTGGTAGAGAAAATGAGCATTCCAGATATTTCCAGCTGACAAAACATATAATCAGTATCATGAACAGTGGTGTAATGTGAATCATATCAGATCCACTTTGGGATTGAAGAACAAATAACTGTACAGCATACCATATATCTAGATTCTTGGCCTCTGATTGGTCAAATATGCAAGCTTGAAATTTACTACTGACTACCGGGCAGTATAGCATAAAATATTGACTGGGCATACAGTAGTTCTTCTGCGTAGAAAGCAATGATGCAACAGATGCGTATGACATTAACAATGGATATGTGCAGTTTGACACATGCACTACTTTTAGATTGGTTTCCATTCTAATTTCAACAAGCATATTTTGTTGAAATATCCATGTGTGGAAATCCACACTCAGGATGTGGAATATGAAGCAAATGTTGACTGTTATGGGTTTTTTTTTTTTAGCAAGGCTGAAATTATACCTCCTCAGTGATCTCAAGACTGTATTAAGCCCTCAAGTTTATCTCAGGCAAAGTACAGTTTTCCAGATCACTTTGGGCTATAGTTTGAACCATACCCCCCCCCCCAAAGCAGTCACTAGTTTTATAATACTATAGCCGGCATCTACAAACTATAACTTATGTGCTCCTACCAAAGAATACCTTGCCTACTTTACTTTGTGTGCTATTGTTAGTAGATGTCTTATACTAAACCCCTCCAAAAAAAGTTTCAAAGCTTGGGTATGATTGATTATATCTTTCTTCACATTGCATAATCCTTGCTATGTTTAGTATCATTAATAAACATGTAATTCCTCTAGGACTTTTATGCATCCGCCCAGTGCGCCCACCGAAGGTGCAGACGGCATTATGTTTTTTTTTATTGTGAAATCCTTCCGTCCATCCATCCGTCCTGCCTTTTTGCTAAAACAATATCTCAAGATTCGTTTGAGGTATGAACTTCAAACTTGTTCCCAGTATGTATCACATAGGAAGACAAGAAAGACAGTCTGATTAGATTTTGAGTAGTTAGGTGGAAGGTCACAGAGATCAATTTATGAAATTTCAGGTGTGAGCCTGTTTAGTGCAATATATCAAGAACTATTTGAAAAATGAGCTTCAGACCCAGTGCAAATATGCATCACCATGGGAAGTAGATTCAGGGCTCGTACGGGTCAGGGAATTTCTGGAAAGTCAGGGAATTTGAAATTACTATTTCCAGAAGCAAAAAGTCATGGAAAGTCAGGGAATTCATCAATTTCTTCTGGAAAGTCAGGGAAAATCATTTATTCAAGATATTTGTTGAGATGGCCCTTTTAATTTGTGTTATTAACTGAGTAAATAACACTTGTAGAATGTGTTGTTTCACATGAGACCATTCCACAATTACGCGTATATATTGCATTGTGTCTATTGTTTCCTATATCTGCGGGATGCCTGTGTGTGTAACTTGTGTATAAAATGTTCAAAGTGGCAGGTCCCGTGGTGTTTATGTTGGTATAACTGCATGCTACTGTACTGTACATGTTGATGTTGTGTTCTGAATTTCTTTGCATGATCGAAGAATCAGTCATGAAATAACACGAATGTATGATTAGTGTTGAATCGAGCTAGAGCCTTAATATTGATAAGAAATTTCTATGAAGGCATTTTTACCTTAGAATATTCACAAAAAATAATATTCTTGTACAAAACTATGCCTAAGCTGCCCACGATTTGTTTGGAAAATCCCCCTAAAATCGGGTCACTTACTCGCTGATATATCTGAGCCTCGTGGTTGCTTTCCGCAAGTCCGCATTTTTATGCAAATTAGGTAGTTCGTGTTGCTGCCGCCGTTCGTTTTGAAAGCCCATTGGATGGTTAACAACTTGCTACTATCATTTTGCCTATCGGCCAACCACTCCGGCCCCTGTATTTCTAATACAGTTCATGAAATTGCAAATCACCCCCAGACTACCTCTTTTTATAAAGGTCCGAACAAAAAATCCAGGTCTAGGCCCTATAATCTAAGATTACAGGGTATGCAGGTTAAAGGTCACAGAGGTCAGTTGGGAAAAATCAGGTTTTAGCCTTGTTATTAAGGCAGTATCAAAAGAACTATATGAAGTATGAACTTCATATATTTTGTGATAGTTTGCATCACTATAGGAAGATGATCTGATTAGATTTTGGAGTAGATACATGTAGGTCAAAGATTATTCATGCATTGTGACTCAAACATAAACCAACATGGGTACACTTCATTTCACATGTACATAATAAACAAAAATAAACAAGCAAACAAACAAAACATGCTGGAGAAAAACTGTTTATTTTCATGTTTGAAAGTAGTTTCTCATTATATGATTGGAAACCCATTTATAGCATCATCTGACAAATCAATCTTGCCTGTAGATGTTGAGTAGAGTGCCTGCGATAACTGCAGTGACGAGATTCTAATGAAGCAGTTTTTTTTTTTTTTTTTTTTTTTTTTTAGGGGAAACGTTTGCTCCTGATCTGTCTTTGACATCACCAGTTTCTTAGAACATTACTTTCACTTGTATATGATGGCAGATCATACTTCATGTTATGCTGCAACGTCTTTTTATGTTGAGATCTCCAGCTCAGGCACCTGGGCCTTTTTTTCCATTTTGTTAACCTAGGCATGATGCTTGAAAATCTTCGGAAAGTTGATGACCAAACAGAAGTGAATCTTCTCTCTCATGTGACCACCGTGCAAGAATTTCATTTTCAGGATTTGGCATACGCATGGATCATACAAGTTGGCAGTGATAGCCCTATAGTCATTTGCAAAAATCACACTCTTGTGTCAAAGAAAGAAGAGAACTGCACAATACCCATGTCCATTTTGCAGCTTTCACCTTTATCCATGCCCTTTAATATTCTGCTTTACTGCTCATTCCATGACTTCAAAATCATAACAAATAGATTATTTTGCCATGGCATAAAATTAATCGAAGTTGAGTTTCCACACATTTTGAGGAGTTATAGGATTAATTCACTTGATTACAGGAAAGAAAGGAAACAATTATTACAATGTCATGTCGAGTTTATCTCCTTCAGAAATGGCTAATTTTTGCTGTCTAGGGTTGGCACGAACACGAATGTTAATATTGTGTTAATTTTCTATCTTTACAGCCAACTAATACTATATTGGATCAAAATACGACAAGTTATGATAGTCCACATACCAACATTCACCATCAGCCTCAACTACCCATAGATGTACAGGAAACTGCAATTACTAACATCCCAACTACCACCTCACACCATCAACCTGTTGTTTCATCTGATGAGGAGGAGGTGAAGGCATTCTTAGGACATCTCAAATGTACCCTGTTAAGGATTCCTACAGATCTACGGATGGAGGTACAGGCTGACATACTGGCTATGGTGTATGCACGCCATCGGGAACATAGACAGTTGTGCAAGCAGCCCTGATTGTAGGATGCAATGTTAGTATTGCTGAAGACATAAACAGTCTTTCAAACGCCTTTTAATGCAAGGCACAATATTCCCTTCAACTGCTATGCTTCACACTTGGTTCCATATCACTGCCCATAGCTGACGTATACCTTGGGCACTGGATAACATTCGTTTGACCAAGAGAGGAAGGGAGAGAGAAACAGTTTGAAATATCTTCCAATGGAAAAGAAGAAGAAGAAATGAGAGATTTGAATTTGTCACTGGGGACGAATTAGGTGGTATGTCAAAATCTGATGCAAAAGAATTTTTAGAGAATTTTCTCAGCAGCAACATATTCGAAGTTTGGAGAAAAGCGAGCAAAGATAAGGAAGATATTGCTCAAAGAAGTGAGGCAAGTGCACACCAGACTATAGCCTGTAGAGATAGCACATATATGAAAAATGGATTCCCGTATCACTTTTCGCAGTTAAAGTTTCAGTATAATACCAATATCCGATTTTAAAATAATGACAGGTAAAGAAAGAAAGAATTTTTACAGCTACAGCATACTCAAAGATTGGCGAAATCAAGCAGGAATAATGGAGCTGTTGCTCAAAGGAGATGGCAATGAAGAATCAAGATTTGAGAAAAACTTGGGTCCCGTAGAGCCATGCATAGCTCAATTTAACACAAAAATGGACCATGATTCCATTGTAAAAATGAAATATAAATGTCAAATTAAAGTGGAGAACTAGTTCATCTACAACAAATCAAAATATAAGATAGCCACATTTAATTGCAGAAAATATGATGTTGTAAATTTAGAAACAAATTTTTGAGTTGAGGTGTCGATTTGATGACGTCATAGCATCGATAAAATAGATATTTTTCATAGATTCATTTCTACAGCTCATAATCTTTTAGAATGTGTAAAAATGATTGGGGGTCGCCACCCATTTTGAAGTGCTATGGCGGATTCTAAAAAGGCTTGTTTTTGCTCGTTTTTGCAATATTTGCCCCATAGACGCACGCATGGATTTTGAACTTTGGCACGTGTTATGGTATGGTATTATGGTAAGTTGAAATTGAATTTAAATTGTTGGAAATTGTCAAGAAAAGTATCACGTAAGCTTATCGTGTGAAAAAACAGCATTTTTACGCTTTTTTCTGACATGCACACACGTGCAAATTTTGAAATGCTTAAAATGCCTGAAGCATATTATTAAGCGTAGAATTAATTGGGGACGATTCTGAGCATTTTCAATTTATGTGCGCGCGCTGACGCACAGACATATACGTACTCGTGCATCTAGGTATCTGGAATCAATTGAATTTAAATTAACTTCGATCATGCCAAATATGACTGAGAAATGACCATCCGTTATGAAGATATGACCTTTAGGTGATTTTCAGAAAATGGCGATGCCGATGAACATGAAAATGATTGGAAAAGCTAGATCTTATTAGGACTGATAACTGACCAAAATTTCGTGCAATTTGAACCTGCTGATTCTGAGATTTCGACTGCATAAAGAAGTGGGTGGAAGGAATAAAAATGATAATAAGGAAAATTCTGATGAAATTAAAAGGTGATGTGTCACTTTATTATAATTTATCATATTACATTATAGCATATTTCCGATTCCCCTTAGGGTCCACTTTTAGACTACACATGATAATAACGACATAAAATTATTACGATTTAACACCCCTATCACCGAAAGATAATGGTTTAATCCAAATATTTGTATAAGTTATGTATTTTCATGCTATAGATGGCGCTATTGTATACCTAAACAGTAGGGATTATAACTTTTGTGCTATGCAAAACTATATGGGGAAGATTATTTTTCTTCCTAACTTCATATTTCCCTCAAGTTGCAGTTAAACTTGTAAAAATAGTAATGCTAATGATAATAATAGTGATAATAATGATAATAATAATGATAATAGTAATGATGATCATGATAACAATGACGATAACAAAATCATGGATTTGATAATATTGTGCATTAATATATTTTATAATGTAAGATAAAGAAAACAGATTTTGCTTTTCATTTAGTTACATATTGAATTTGTTATGCAATGTTTATGAAAAGTATAATTCATGATGCATTCATTGTGTGTTATTTATGTGTTTGTTATAAGTCCACAATTATTTTTTATTTTCCTTTGAAACAGATAGTATTTACTTTTAGGTTTTGTTTTACAAAATTTGTTGATGATTTTTTCTTGATGAGGACTTGTTTTGTTTATTGCAATTTGTTCGCGATTAATTTTGTATTTTGTTCATTTTTTGTTATGTTTGTACCTTGTTTTACAATGTATTATTTATCAGTGGTTAAAACAGTGTTTTAACCACTGATGAAGCCACACTGGGTAATAAAGACTCAATAGATACAAAATAGATAAATTAAAATTCTAGATTAATCTGAAGTAGATCCTTCGTTATCATAATTGCCTATGTTCTATGGAGTTATGCCTAATCTTAATTCATTTTGCAAGATGGCTCTAAAATGTCCCTCCGGGTGAAGTGAATTGAAGAAAATGGCAAGAGAAATTTTGGCAAAGCCAAATGATTTTATATTTGAAAAGAAAAAGAAAAACAAAACAAACCCAAATTCTCCTAAGTGAACAGTATATTAAAGCTTTGTACTAAAAATGAATTCAGGTTTTTTTTTTTAACATTTTCAGAAAGACCTTAGGAATCACGGAAGATTTAAGTGTATTTCATTCTTTCTGTGAACTCATATTGGCACAAGCATGGATCAAGCATTGAAGCTTTGGGCTTTTCATATTCTGAAGGCTTTCTCACAATATATGAATGGATATCATTTGTAATGTTTTTATTCCGACATATTTTATTCACATGTCATGCTTAAGTGAACAATGGAATACTTCATTGAAATGCTGATAATGGGGGGATAAGTTTTAACATTTAAGGTGGCATAAATTTGGATGTCAGAAAAGGCATATCAGCATGCATGGTCATGCCACCATAACCCACGTAGCCATGGGGAGCGATGGGGGCAGTTGCCCCCTCCCAAAAAAACAAAACAAACAAAACAAAACAAAAAAAAGCTTGAGCAAGAAGGAAACCAGGTGAAAGGACATAGAAAGAAAAAGAGCAGACAAGGAACGATGAATAAAAAAATTCAAGACTTCTGCCCTTTGGTCGGGAGGGGGGAAACTCGCTACACCCTCCCCCATAGGCAGTGTTGCTTTGTGCCCTCAATATGTAATACTGCCCCCCCCCCCCCCCCCGAAATCCTAGCTACGTCAATGGGTCATGCAAATTAATCTGTCAGTCATTCACAAATAGTCAATCAATCCGAGAATCAGAAAAAAAAACAGCTAAAAGTAATCATACAATCATTCAGTACAAAGGTTACTTGACACAAATGCAAACAGATGATGTTTGTTATTCCGAAGTTTCGTTATTCCAAAACATGGAAATTGTGTATACCTAGATGTTTGTTAGTCCAAAAATGATAAACGGTTCGTTAGTCCGAAAAATAAAATCAGGCGCTTTATTCCGAAGGTTCGCTAATCTGAAAATGAAATAAGGTTTGTTATTCCAAAGGTTCTTGAATCCAAAAATGAAATAGGGTTCGTTTTTCTGAAGGTTCGATTGTCCAGAAATGAAATACGGTTCGTTAGTCCGAAAATAACAAACGAACTAACGAACCTTATTTCATTTTCGGACTAACGAGCCTTCGAAATAGCGAACCTTTTTTCATGTTCGGACTAACAAACCTTCGGAATAACGAACTGTAACCAATGCAAACATGAATGATTGTTGAGAATAGTGAACATTTCTTTGAGGGGAGAGACTTTATATTTTGTCAAAGAGTTTTACTTTGTTATTTCCTTTGTCAGGTGGAGACATGGTAAAACATTGTTTTATAGTTAGAGTAAACAGGAATGATCATTGTATCCCCTGACAGTATGCCGGAGGATACTTCGGATTCAGCAGCATTACGCCGCCACCCCGCGTCATATTCTTGTGTGCATGATATGGCTGCATTTCTTGACGGATTTTGTTCAAATTTGGTACATGTATCATGAAAAAATCTAGCCCCCTATTACTTTTGGTGGTAGCACCCTCGCCCGTTCCATTTTTATTCACAAAAAGGTTGATTTTTGAGGGGGTAGGGGTTTTATTGGTAGGTTATTTTACCTGACTGCTATAAAGAAAGCATGTGTATGCTTCTTAGTAAGCGACTAGGGGACCGAAGGCTTTAGTCCCCTCCGAAGGACTTTGTAATGAGGATAAATACCTTACCAAAGGGCATTAGCGCATCCACCTGGTTTCGAACCTGGGTACTTCCGGTTTCGAGACCACCGCTCTACCATTGAGCCACAGCACCTCTTCTGCTTGTGTGCACTGTAGCGTTCTACGCTTGTGTTCACTCTACTGGCCACATTTCTCAACGGATTTCCTTCAAGTTTGGTACAAAGGTCTATCATACTCAAATCAGGACCCCTGTAACTTTTGGTGATGCTGCTCCCAATGTTCCGCCTTTTACAGAGTCAAAGACAGCCACCTTGTTTAGTTCTTCTGTGCGTTGTACCATGCACATGAAGCTTAAATAACTTTCCAACCATTTGCCCATTTGTAACCAAAGGCAGGTGGTAGATGCTCTATAGGGACCTCAATGATATTTTGGGTCAAAGGTCACATATTTAGTTCAAAGGTCAAATAAGGTCAAATTTTATATTTTCCTGCTAGTGTTAGCACTGAGGCTTGTAAACTTTAAAACCACTGGCCCGTTTGTAACCAAACTTGGATGGTAGATGCCTTACAGGGACCTCAATATTATTTGGGGGCCTGAAGATCACAGGTGTAAGCTACAACCAGGCGTTGTGGCATGCACCTGTAATCCAGTTAACAGTGAAAGTTATAAACTGATTCAGCTGACCCAGGTTCAAGCCTGTGTCGCGTCTTTCGGATGGTAACGTAAAGGTCTGTCTCTGATATAAATGATTACATCTGATTGATACACATCTGTAAAAACCAAATTCAACAACAACATCACATATGCAGGGCAAAGGTCAATTGAGGTCAGTGTTTAAATTTACCCGCAAGTTTCTACGTGAGTTGGTAAATTTTAAATCATAAGACCATTTGTAACCTTATTTGGATGGTAGATGCCCTACAGGGACCTCAGTGTTATTAAGGGGTCAAAGGTCAAATGTGCTCAAAATGATTAATTTGCTTCTCTGCTATTTCTTGGTCGATTTTGATTCTCATTGCTCTAATAAAGCTAAATGAGGGATAGGGCTCAAAGATCACATATGCAGGTCAAAGGTCAAATGAGGTCAAATGTTCAAATTTACCTGCTAGTTTCTGCTGGAGTTGGTAACTTATAAACCGTCAGCCCATTCATTGGTAACCAACTTTAATGGTAGATGTTTTGCAGGGACCTCAATGTTATTTGGGGTCAAAGGTCATGTATGTAAGAAAAAGGTCAACTGTGCTCAAACTTTTTAAAATTTTCTTCTTTTTCATTTCTTGGCCACTTTTGATTCGGAAATTGCTCTGACTGATAAAGCTAGGTGAGGTCTTTGGGGTCAAAGATCAGATATGCAGGTCAAAGGTCTGTAACAAATTACCTGCAAGTTTCTAGTGGAGTTTGTAACTTTTAAATTAATCGTAGGCCCATTTGTAACCTGATTGGAATAGTAGATGCCTTACAGGGACCTCAATGTTATTTCAGGGTCAAAAGTTATGTATGCAGGTCAAAGGTCAAATGTGCTCAAAATGATTTATTTGCTTCTTGGCCATTTGTTGGCCGATTTTGATTCTGATTGCTCTGACTGATAAAGCTAGGGGAGGGCTTCCTAACTTGTACTCAGAAATGTGTAAATCATTAATTATGCAAATTTAGGCAAAATCACAAAAAAAAACTATTTCTTCTCTATTTTCAAGCTGATTTTTATTCCGTTTTTTTTATCTGATAGGGCTTGGTGGGAGCATATCACCCCATCTCACAGCGGGGGGTAATATTTCAAGGAATAACCCTTCTATTTGAGGGGGAGGTTATATTGTATGGCAGAGATTTCATAACGACCTGGGGGATTATGTTGCATGGCAACTGATACGCAATATTTCTTTAGATTTAGATTTATTTATTTCCACAATCTGATAAAAATACAGGTACAATAGCATTAAAAAAACATTCAAAAATACATTCAAACACGAATACAAAAGGGTACATTATAAATACAGCAAATAACAGAAAGTGGTGGGATTAACAATAGGCCTCAAGACCTTTCAAAGGTCAATCCCTATAACACAAAAGAGCTACAAAAACGAAAACCAAAGGGGAGGGGGGAGGAACGGATAAGCAAATTAATAGGAGTTCAAAAGAAAATTTTTGAATGTTCCCTTAACAGTCAAAAGACTTTGGCAAGACATCAGGCTACTCGGAAGGCTATTCCACATACTCTGTCCCGATATTTAACGGTTGATCGAGAAAAATTATATTTGTAATTTGGTACATATTATCGTTCTGTCGTATATCATATACATATTTTTCTTGATAAAACAATTACCTAAAAAGTTTGGCATAGAGTTATGGACATATTTATACATGAATATACAGGTAGAAAATTTGTGAATATCATAGATATTCAATAATTTCTTTAAACAAAGGATTTGAGTGAGTGTAGGGCTTAGAGTTTGTAATTGTCCGTATTGCACGCTTTTGAAGAACAAAAATTCGATTTAAAAGACATTTTGCACAGTTTAACTGATTTCTAGTTATATTTGGTGTGACCTGTGCCTGGGAGGCGAAAATCGAACAGAATCACTGTAACCCTTGGGTCTCTCCTCATATAACTGATCGGGGGTGTGCAGGTGGACCACTACACCGGGGTTTCCCCCTTCTCTTACGAATAGTGCAGTGGGATCTTAATGTGCAAAGGTGGTTACTGGTGACTCTCTACACGGGGCCTCCATTTAACGTCTTATCCGAGGGACAGTGTTTTCCACTGTAATTTAGCCTGCATCTATGAAACAGGGGAGGGGCACGTTAACACACAACGCAGGCTTCGGTCACATGCCCGGGGTGAACTTGAACCCACGATCTTTGGTTCGACAGGCTTTACCGACTGATCGAGCCAGCTCGCTCCTTCATGAAACATGTATCATTGTATTATACTTAGAGTAAGCAGGAATGATCATGAAACGTGTACAGTTGCATTTCAGATTGCAGTCATTCACTTTGTGCCAAATCACTTGTCTTTGGGATTGAATGAGTACATGATAGGTTGGTTATTTTTCTGATCAAGTGATTGATTAACCGAACCTATTGACTGATTACCTGAATGATTGATTTGTTGATTGATTGCTAGATCTGTGTGAGAACTCTGTATCTTTATGCCTCTGCCCACCGAAGGTTGGTGCCAAGGGCATTATGTTTTCGGGTTGTCTGTCCGTCCCATTTTCGTGCTCGTGATAACTTAACCATTTGACGGATCAACTTCATACTTGGCTCATGTATGCATATTGGGGGGGGGGGGCAGTGATCTGATTAGATTTGGGGGTCACAAGGTCAGAGGTCAAAGGTCATAGAGGTCATTACATACATGAAATGGCTCATTCTCACAAGTTAACTATTTGACAGATCAACTTCAAACTTGGGTGATGTATGCATATGGGAGGGACAATGATCTGAGTAGATTTTGGGGTCACAAGGTCAAAGGTCATAGAGGTCATTTACATGAAAATGGCTCGTTCTCAAGATATCTTAAGAACCATTTGACATTTCAACTTTAATTAATGTGGCTGACACAGTGTCATTCGAATAGGACCATTTTTCCAGTTTTGTACTCTAAATGTATCCTCGTTCATCTCCCATAATTAAAAGTGATACATTTCTAATCTGACAAAGGCGGAGGTATAAATTTCGACTGCGTGCAGTTGAAGATTCATCTAGTATTTTATGCTATCCAGAGTATGCCTTTCAGGCCTTGCGCATCTTTTGACACTAAGTTTATGAAAATTGGTCGTACTGTTACTGAGTCGCGTGACCTTTTGTGACCTCATGTCAGGCCGAAAACTGAGCATTTCTGAGTTTTGTGTACAAAACAAATAGGAAACCTCATTTCCTCATGTTTCTTGATTATCACCTATAATTGTTTCTTTAAGCTGTTATCATTGGTTGTGTCTGAATAGTGGTCGAGATAACACACTGAAACAGCAAATTTAAAAAAAAAAAAATTTAAAATGTTAAAGTTTGAAAACAAAGAAATACATAAGAAATTCGTAAAACAATAGAAAACATAGGAATTGGAATCACTTTCAAAATTATATGGTAATGTTTATAAAAATCTTCCTGCATTAACCCCCCCCCCCCCCCATAAAAATAAATAAATAAATAAATGAATAAATAAATAAATGAATAAATAACGATGGATTTGTGTTCTTTACGTGATTCTTGAGGTTTGTGCAAAAATTCGCGGCAATCGGTGTTGTCGCGGCCGAGTGGGAGGCCCTTCAGACCCCCCCCCCCCACGCCTTTCCTCACTACCTCCAAAATAGCCCATTTTTTAGGGTTAAATTTTGAATTTCATTATGAGTATCATTACATTGACTGATAGGATAGGAGCCATGAATTTGTTAAATAATATGGTGGTGAGTATAGTCAACAACATTCCTTCAATATTTTGTGCAATAGTTTCAGACAGGTTAAAAAAGAACTAGATTCTAAAAACGTGAAACGTGAAACCGTGTTTTGTCTTATTCACTTAATTCATGTCAGTTGGGAAAAAAAAAGAATAACACTAAGAATATATGGGGCCATATTTTTTCATTCCTTCTCTGATGTAACATGATTCTTAGCCAAGGCTGTCTTCCACCTGCAGGGATAAGAATGCTTTGAATTTGATTATGCGGTAGTCCTACGAACAAGTATTATCCCTCTTATGTAGGGATTTTAGTCTGCATCTCCCCGCCAGTTGTGATTAAGCTTTTTTCAAAAAATAAATAAAATGGAAGAGGCTGATAGGTGATGATACGTTTTTTGTTGTTTTTTGTGTGTGTGTGTTTTTTGGTGGGTTTTTTTTTTAATCAGAGGCTGATAGGTGATGATACGCTTTTAAAATTCTTTTTAATCATATGAAGAAATGTCTTTAGTTATCATCCCATTTTTATGCCTCCGCCCACCGAGGGTTTTGTGGGTTGTCCGTCTGACGGTCCCGCTTTTTCGTTAACGCGTTATCTCAAGAACCGTTTGAGGTATGAACTTCAAACTTGGTCATAGTGTATCACAGAGGTCAATATATGAAATTTCAGGTGTTAGCCTTGTTTTATCTCAAGAACCATTTGAGGTATGCAGTTCAAACTAGGTACAAGACAGTGTGCATCACCACAAGAAAATGGTGTGATTAGATACTTGGGTAGGCCTGTCTAGGTAGAAGGTCAAAGGGTCAGAAAAGTGATTGAAATTATAAAATGTGTTACCTTGGCATATATTATTATTACTTCATTTAATTTCTGATGTCTTTATGTAAGATATTTGAATGATTTTGAAATTGTGAAATCATGTGCAAATTGCCACTTTTGCTAGGAATCTTGATTCGTTTAAAAAAAACGAACAATGAAATGGAATGAAGCTTACCGACAATGGGATTAGGGGATTATGTGGTCTATAGGCTAGGGGCTAGAGATATCTGCAATTAAGATTCCATACAGAATACATTTTGTGGAAAAATGCATTATTGTTTTTGGTATGGTAGTTAGCATAAGTGGACTTACCTGCTATAATGTTGTTGTTCCATACTTTCACACTACCTGTACACTTGGTAATTTCCTACAATTTGAGCACTGCTTTAAGTTCAGTCAACTACACATCTAATAAGGATGTTATTATTTCCAGTAAAAGATAATAAACTAAATAAATCCCAGTATTGAATTTGCTGTAAATTTAGTTTTAAGTATGTCAATTTTCAGTGTTAATTTTCCCTTCAATTTATTTAAATTCAATTTCATTTCAGTCATATACAAAAATAAAGATTACATTGGAATGAAAATAATTTTCCGGCTGTTTCTGCAAATATACAAAACATTAATTAAACAAACTGTAAATTCATATGAAATTCATATAATTCATATATATATCATACTCCAAAAACACATTACATATTTTCAATATAGTGTCAGCTTGTAGGCTAATATCTACTCTTCAGTTTGATACCAAAATGATGTAGTGTAATATTTCTGACTATGATTGAATTGTGTTTGATTGTGAGGAATCAGTTGATATTGCAGGTGTACTCAAAATTTTGACTGGTACTGTAAATTTGATACTTTGCCTTATTCAAAACTTTTTCATTTCTACTATTTCGGCACATCCACGTTCTTCTTTGTACATTATATGAAGTGAGAGTATTTGTAATAAATAAACCACTAAATATTTTTCCTTTCTTTACTATCTGTTATGTGAAAAATGTGCAGTACTATGTTACTGCATATTTTGGTAACTGCACGTTTTGGTTTTGTTACCAAGATGTGCAGGACATTTTGTTACGGCACATTTTGGTGAATTGCACATTTTGGTAACAAAACCAAATGTGCAGCTACAAAAATGTGCAGTACTACGTTACTGCACATTTTGGTAACGGAGCTTCGTGACCAAAATGTGCCGGTAGTGCACCTATGCACCAAGTGTATTATTTTTCGCTCTTAGGGAAAACAGCTTCCAGATGGTATTACTTTTCTTAATATTGGAGGCCATGATGTTGCACTTATTGAAAATGTTTTGTTCTTGGGGTTAACTGTGATGAGCATTTATCTTGGAAAAATCATTTAGGTGATGCATGCACAAAGTTGAGCCGAAGTGTAGGTGTAATTTTTAAATCAAAATTTATTTTACCCAAAAGAGTGCTTATAACATTATATAATAGTATCATTCTTCCTTACTTGACATATTGCAATGTTGCTTGGGGAAACACTTCTAAGTCATATCTTGATAAGTTGAGAGTATTGCAGAAGAAAGCAATAAGGCTCATTACTAATTCTAATTACAGACATCCAAGTTCTCCATTGTTCCTTCGACTAAGAATGTTACCGCTAAGTGAACTTGTGTCGTTCAATTGCGTATTGTTTATGTTTAAACTTCAGTCTATGCCTCATGAATGTATGTTAAAAGATTTATTCCGCCAGAACTCACAAATTCATTATTATAATACACGTCAGAGGAGTCTTATTCATCAGCCTTTTGCAAGAACAAATGTCACTCTGACCTCTTTCCATATCTCTTGCATTAAAGAATGGAACAGTTTGCCTGATGATATAATAAATACTATTTAACTCTTTGTAGATTTAGAAGGTTATCTAAAACATACCTTCTTGGAAGACTGACATAATTCCTCTTTTGTATCTTAATAATTTTCTCATCCTCAAATGCTTTTTGACGACTTAGGACCATTCATCATTGTGTTTGCTGTGTTTGTGTGTGTGCGTATGCGGGTGGGTGCGTGTGCGTGTGTGTGTTATTTTACATGTGTATCTTGTAGCTTAGTATTCATTCCCTTGTATAAATTATATGTTATATTTTTATTCACCTTGCCATATTGTTCATGTATTTTGTTGACTAGGGCCCTGCTCACAAGCCTAGCTTCTAAAGGAGTCCTAAAACCATCCATTTTATGATGTAATCAAATTAATATATGTTAATTAATAATTAATGTGCTATCACCAGTTACTTTTTATGTAAAAGATTATATCATGTTATGTTGGTTTTGAATAAAAATGAACTTGAACTTGAACTTGAATTCATGCCTGGACTCTGCGGTTACCAAAATGTGCAGTTAATAAGTGATTTGCCTGCTCATTTTGGTCCCCTGCACAATCTGGTATCTGAGCTTTTTTTTTCTTTAGATATCAAGAAGAAAAAAAAGGTCTGCCGGGGCGGCGGCGCGATTTGGAAAGTGGGGGGCACAACGAAAAAGGACACTATCTCAGTTGAAAAGGGCACACTCCCGAAAAGAGGGAAAAGATTCACGCAGCCCCAACCACTCATATGTCAGCATGGTCAGCTAATAAAATGCAAGCTATGTTAAACGATGTTAGAATTTTTATTTTGGCACCGAGGCTTTTACATTTTTGAATATTGTATCAATTTGAACATCGTTTAGCTGAATTCGAAATCCTAAAAGAACAAAAACTTTTTTTGCTCTGCATTGCGCTGTGTCACACACATGATGTCAATGAAAGGGGCCAAGTATTTCCTCCAGTGTTGGGTCCAAGGCAGTCTCGGATGAGACAGAGACCGAGACCGAGACAATGATCCCCGAGACAGAGACCGAGACAGGGACATTTGTGTCCAGAACAGCCGAGACCAAGACCGAGACCGAGACGAGACACGAGACACACAATCACTGTCTCGAGACATGTCTCAAGACACCCAACACTGATTTCCTCTATGTAGTACAACTCCTGCTGACAAAAACGCTGTAAATGCTTGAGTATAATGCAGGGGGGGGGGGGGGGGAGAGAGCTTACAGATGTGGGACTTTTGCCATTTTTGTAAAATAGTCGTTGGGCGCCCGGCCGTCAATTCTGAATTTTGTTTATTTCTATTTTTTTTTTGCGTATGCATTTTGGTATGTATTCTCTGATTGTAACAATATGATTTTATTCTACAGACTGAAGTAAAGCAGTGAGATTAACTCGTCAAAATTGAGCTCTTTTTCAGCGTCTCGCCGATGTCTCGGCCTCCGAGACACGAGACATTTCCCTTCGAGAAAGAGACCGAGACCAAGACATTAGCGTCCCAGATCGAGACGAGACACGAGGCACACAATCACTGTCTCGAGACATGTCTCAAGACACCCAACACTGATTTCCTCTATGTAGTACAACTCCTGCTGCTACTACTACTTCTACGACTACTACTGCTAGTACTTCTACTACTGACAATAACATGTTTAAAACCATAAGCCCTTATAAAGACAAATAAGGCTAAATTGCGAGAGAGCAATGCGAATGAGCGCTCCGGAAAAAAGAAAATGAAGAATTTTATACTGCGTGATTTGGGACCGTCAGAAAGAATATTAAGTAATAATGCCTTAAGATAACCATCATCGCACTATTGTAAGACTAAGGGGACATTATTTAAGAGAATGGGGCACTGTAATTGGAAAAAAGGATCACTACTGACAGAGAATTGGCGCCTTTAGGAAGTGAGGGGACCATGGTAGAAGAGACACTGAGAGAAAGGGAGCACTATAAGAAGAGAAGAGGGTACTACATGTAGTACTATACATGTAGAATTAAAAGCTAGGGCGCATTTGAAAGTGGAAAAAGACACTTAAAAGCGGGGGGGGGGGGGTGCCTTGCCATCCTGGGAGCGCCACCTCTAGCAGTTTGTGAGTGTGTGTGGAGGGGTATGTGGGTGCGTGTGGGGTGTGCTTGAGGTGTGCTTGAGGGTGGGTGTTTTTGTGTGAGTCAGGGTGATTGTGTGTGCCTTTGTGCGTGGGCATGGGTATGTGAATGACTTAAAAACCTGAAATATTTGATAAACTTTATCGAGTGGTAATCTCGATAAAATTCATCAAATATTTCAGGTTTTTAAGTCCAATGTTTGAAAATTCTCGAACATCTACATTAGGTTATTGAGAAACCTTTGTATATGCTTTAGCATAAACCTCGCAATGGATATGCAACAAAAGTGTTATATATCGTTTCAGCAGATCCATTTCGACATCTTTGTAGCCAGGCATGTACATTTTATTTGAAATTGCGTTATAAAATTTCTTATTTACTCTAAAACACGAAGAAAGCGAACACTAAACACTAAGCAAGCAAAAATGTAATAGTTTTATGTTGCTCACCGCTAAATGGTAAGCGCTATCAAGCTCCAAATGATTTAAAACATGACAAGAGGATGTATTTCAAGCTTTCCAATATCATTTGGGGGCTTTGGAAGAAAACTAAAATGGTAACCTCGATTCATTTTATCAAATATTTCAGGTTTTAAGTTAAGTATGTGAACATTTTCCAACATCTAAGAATATAGATGAAATATTTGATAAATTTTATCGAGTGGTAATCTCGATAAAATTCATCAAATATTTCAAGTTTTTAAGTCAAATGTTTGAAAATTCTCGAACATCTTCATAATATTAGGTTATTGAGAAACCTCTCTATATGCTTTGGGATATCACTCAGAATGGAACAAAAGTGATGGAACAAAAGTGTTATATATCGTTTCAGCAGATCCATCTTGGTAGCCAGACATGTATATTTTATTTGATTTGCGTTATAACATTTCTTATTGACTCTAAACATAACGAAAGCGAACACTAAACACTAACAAAGGAAAAATGTAATGGTTGTTTTAT
>CM057157.1:31486566-31502964 GCA_029962745.1 Echinometra lucunter
AAACCATTGGGAACTTCATAACGCTTACCATTTAGCGGTTAGCTTCAACATAAAGCAACCATTACATTTTTCCTTGGTTAGTGTTTAGTGTTCGCTTTCGTTATGTTTAGAGTCCATAAGAAATGTTATAACGCAAATCAAATACAATGTACATGTCTGGCTACCAAGATGTCGAAATGGATCTGCTGAAACGATATATAACACTTTTGTTCCATTCCAAGCTATATCCCAAAGCACCAAAGCATAGAGAGGTTTCTCAATTACCTCAATAAACTTAAATGTTGGAAAATTTTCACATGTTTGACTTAAAACCTGAAATATTGGAAAAATTGAATCGAGGTAACTACTTTGTTTTCTTTCCAAAGCCCCAATATGATATTGTAGAGCTTCAAATACACCTCTTGTCGTGTTCTCAACCATTGGGAACTTCATAACGCTTACCATTTAGCGGTTAGCTTCAACATAAAGCAACCATTACATTTTTCCTTGGTTAGTGTTTAGTGTTCGCTTTCGTATGTTTAGAGTCCATAAGAAATTGTTATAACGCAAATCAAATACAATGTACATGTCTGGCTACCAAGATGTCGAAATGGATCTGCTGAAACGATATATAACACTTTTGTTCCATTCCAAGCTATATCCCAAAGCACCAAGATCATAGAGAGAGGTTTCTCAATTACCTCAATAAACTTAAATGTTGGAAATTTCACATGTTTGGACTTAAAACCTGAAATATTGGAAAAATTGAATCGAAGGTAACTACTTTAGTTTTCTTCCAAAGCCCAATATGATATGTAGAGCTTCAAATACACCCTCTTGTCATGTTCTAAACCCATTGGGAACTTCATAACGCTTACCATTTAGCGGTTAGCTTCAACATAAAGCAACCATTACTTTTTCCCTTGGTTAGTGTTTAGTGTTCGCTTTCGTTATGTTTAGAGTCCATAAGAAATGTTATAACGCAAATCAAATAAAATGTACATGTCTGGCTACCAAGATGTCGAAATGGATCTGCTGAAACGATATATAACACTTTTGTTCCATTCCAAGCTATATCCCAAAGCAACCAAAGCATAGAGAGAGGTTTCTCAATTACCTCAATAAACTTAAATGTTGGAAAATTTTCACAATGTTTGACTTAAAACCTGAATATTGGAAAAATTGAATCGAGGTGGGGTAAACTACATAGTTTTCTTTCCAAAGCCCCCAATATGATATTGTAGAGCTTCAAATTACACCCTCTTGTCATGTTCTAAACCATTGGGAAACTTCATAACGCTTACCATTTAGCGGTTAGCTTCAACATAAAGCAACCATGTACATTTTTCATTGGTGAGTGTTTTAGTGTTCGCTTTCGTTATGTTTAGAGTCCATAAGAAATGTTTTATTATAACGCAAAGCCAAATACAATGTAACATGTCTGGCTTACCAAGATGTTCGAAATGGATCTGCTGAACGAATATATAACACTTTTGTTCCATTCCAAGCTATATCCCAAAAGTCACCAAAAGAGCATAGCAGAGAGGGTCTTCTCAATACTCCAAACTTAATGTTGGAAAATTTTTCACATGTTTGACTTAAAACCTTGAAATATTGGAACAATTGAACTCGCGGGGTAAGGGGTAAACTACTTTCGTTTTTTATTTCTTTCCACAAGGCCCCCAATATGATTATTGTATGAGCTTTCAAATTACACCCTCTTGTTCGTGTTCTAAAACCATTGGGAACTTCATAACCGCTTCTTCCATTTTAGCGGTTAGCTTCAACATAAAGCAACCATTACTTTTTTCCTTGGTTAGTGTTTAGTTGTTCGCTTTCGTTATGTTTAGAGTCCATAAGAAATGTTTATAACGCAAATCAAATTACAATGTACATGTCTGCTACCAAGATGTCGAAATGATCTGCTGAAACGATATATAACACTTTTGTTCCATTCCAAGCTATATCCCAAAGCACCAAAGCATATAGAGAGGTTTCTCAATTACCTCAATAAACTTAATGTTGGAAAATTTTCACATGTTTGACTTAAAACCTGAAATATTGGAAAAATTGAATCGAGGTAACTACTTTAGTTTTCTTTCCAAAGCCCCAATATGATATTGTAGAGCTTCAAATACACCCTCTTGTCGTGTTCTAAACCATTGGGAACTTCATAACGCTTACCATTTAGCGGTTAGCTTCAACATAAAGCAACCATTACATTTTTCCTTGGTTAGTGTTTAGTGTTCGCTTTCGTTATGTTTAGAGTCCATAAGAAATGTTATAACGCAAATCAAATACAATGTACATGTCTGGCTACCAAGATGTCGAAATGGATCTGCTGAAACGATATATAACACTTTTGTTCCATTCCAAGCTATATCCCAAAGCACCAAAGCATATAGAGAGGTTTCTCAATTACCTCAATAAACTTAAATGTTGGACAAATTTTCCCATGTTTGACTTAAAACCTGAAATATTGGAATAAATTGAATCGAGGTGGGTCACTACATTGAGTTTTCCTTTCCAAAGCCCCAATATGATATTGTAGAGGCTTCAAATGACCTCTCCTCTTGTCATGTGCTAAACCATTGGAACTTCATAACGCTTACATTTTAGCGGTTGCTTCAACATAAAAGCAACCATTACATTTTCCCTTGGTGATGTGTTTAGTGATCCGCTTCCTTTCGTTATGTTTAGAGTCCATAGAAAATGTTATACCGCAAATCAAATACAATGTACATGTCTGCTACCAAAGATGTCCGAAATGGATCTGCCTGTGAAACGATATATACCACTTTTGTTCCATTCCAAGTCTATAGCCCCAAGCACCAAAGAATATAGAGAGGGTTCCTCAATTAACCTCATTAAACTTCAATGTTGGAAAATTTTCACATGTTTGACTTAAAACCTGAAATATTGGAAAAATTGAATCGAGGGTAAACTACATTAGTTTTCCTTTCCAAAGCCCCAATATGATATTGTAGAGCTTCAAATACACCCTCTTGTCGATGTTCTAAACCATTGGGAACTTCATAACGCTTACCATTTAGCGGTTAGCTTCAACATAAAGCAACCATTAACTTTTCCTTGGTTAGTAGTTTAGTGTTCGCTTTCGTTATGTTTAGAGTCCATAAGAAATGTTTATAACGCAAATCAAATACAATGTACATGTCTGGCTACCAAGATGTCGAAATGGATCTGCTGAAACGATAATAACACTTTTGTTCCATTCCAAGCTATATCCCAAAGCACCAAAGCATAGAGAGAGGTTTCTCAATACCTCAATAAATAAATGTTGGGAAAAATTTTCAACATGTTTGACTTAACACCTGAAATATGTGGTAAAATTGAATCGAGGTAAACTACATTAGTTTCTCTTCCAAAGGCCCCCACAATATGATATTGTAAGACGCCTTCCCCCAAATACCCCCTCTTGTCATGTTCTAGAACCATTGGGAACTTCAATAACGCTTACCATTTAGCGGTTAGCTTCAACATAAAGCACCCATTACATTTTTCCTTGGTGAGGGTTTAGTGTTTCGCTTTCGTTATGTTTAGAGTTCCATAAGAATGTTTATAACGCAAATATCAAATACAAATGTACATGTCTGGCTACCAAGAGTGTCGAAATGATCTGCTTGAAACGAATATAACACTTTTGTTCCATTCCAAGCTATATATCCCAAAGCACCAAAGCATATAGAGAGGTTCTCAATTACCTCAATAAACTTAAATGTTGGAAAATTTTTTCACATGTTTGACTTAAAAAACCTGAAATATTGGATAAATTGAATCGAGGGTAACTACTTTAGTTTTCTTTCAAAGCCCCAATAATGATGATTGTAGAGCTTCAAATACACCCTCTTGTCATGTTCTAAACCATTGGGAACTTCATAATTAAAACGCTCTTACCATTTAAGCGGTTTAGCTTCAACAATAAAAGCAAACCATTACCTTTTTCCTTGGTGAGTGTTTAGTGTTCGCTTTCGTTTATGTTTAGAGTCCATAAGAAAAAATGTTATACGCCAATCAAATACAAGTGTAACATGTATTCTGGGCTACCAAGATGTCGAAATGGATCTGCTGAAACGATATATAACACTTTTGTTCCATTCCAAGCTATATCCCAAAGGCACCAAAGCTAGATAGAGAGGTTTTCTCAATTACCTCAATAAACTTCAAATGTTGGAAAAATGTTCACATGTTTGACTTAAAAACCTGAAATATTGGAAAAATTGAATCGAGGTAACTACTTTAGTTTCCTTTTCCAACAGCCCCAATATGATATTGTAGAGCTTCAAATACACCCTCTTTGGTCGTGTTTCTAAAAACCCATTGGGGAACTTCATAACGCTTACCATTTAGCGGTTAGCTTCAACATAAAAGCAAACCATTACATTTTTCCTTGGTTAGTGTTTAGTGTTCGCTTTCGTTATGTTTAGAAGTCCCAGTAAAGAAATGTTATAACGCAAATCAAATAATACAATGTACATGTCTGGCTACCAAGATGTCGAAAATGGAATCTGCTGAAAACGAATATATAACACTTTTGTTCCATTCCAAGCTATATCCCAAAGCACCAAAGCATATAGAGAGGTTTCTCAATTACCTCAATAAACTTAAATGTTGGAAAATTTTCACATGTTTGACTTAAAACCTGAAATATTGGAAAAATTGAATCGAGGTAACTACTTTAGTTTTCTTTCCAAAGCCCCAATATGATATTGTAGAGCTTCAAATACACCCTCTTGTCATGTTCTAAACCATTGGGAACTTCATAACGCTTACCATTTAGCGGTTAGCTTCAACATAAAGCAACCATTACATTTTTCCTTGGTTAGTGTTTAGTGTTCGCTTTCGTTATGTTTAGAGTCCATAAGAAATGTTATAACGCAAATCAAATACAATGTACATGTCTGGCTACCAAGATGTCGAAATGGATCTGCTGAAACGATATATAACACTTTTGTTCCATTCCAAGCTATATCCCAAAGCACCAAAGCATATAGAGAGGTTTCTCAATTACCTCAATAAACTTAAATGTTGGAAAATGTTCACCTGTTTGACTTTAAAAACCTGAAATATTGGGGGAAAAATTGAATCGAAGGTAACTACTTTAGTTTTCTTTCCAAAGCCCAATTATGATATTGTAGAGCTGCAAATACACCCTCTCTGTCGTGTTCTAAACCTTGGGAACTTCATAAACGCTTACCATTTAGCGGTTAGCTTCAACATAAAGCAACCATTACATTTTTTCCTTGGTTAGTGTTTAGTGTTTCGCTTTCGTTATGTTTAGAGTCCATAAAGAAATGTTTATAAACGCAAATCAAAATACAATGTACATGTCTGGCTACCAAGAATGTCGAAAATGAAATCTGCTGAACGATATATAACACTTTTTGTTTCCATTCCAAGCTATATCCCAAGCACCAAAGCATATAAAGAGAGGTTTTCTCAATTACCCTCAATAAACTTAAATGTTGGAAAATGGTTTCCACATGTTTGACTTAAAAACCTGAAATATTGGAAAAAATTGAATCGAGGTACTACTACTTATTAGTTTTCCTTTCCAAAGCCCCAATATGATAGTGTGTGAGTGTGCAAGCTTCAAATAGCACCCTCTTGTCATGCTTCTAGAAAACATTGGGAACTTCAAATCTACGCTTCCATTTGCGGTGAGCTTCAACATAAAGCAAACCATTACATTTTTCCTTGGTGAGTGTTTAAGTTATCGGCTTTCCGTTAATGTTTAGAGTCCATAAGAAATGTTATAACGCAAAAGCAATAACATTGTACAATGGCTGGCTACCAAGATGTCGAAATGGAATCTGCTTGAAACGAATATATAACACTTTTGTTCCTTCCAAGCTATATCCCAAAGCACCAAAGCATATAGAGAGGTTTCTCAATTACCTCAATAACTTCAATGTTGGAAAATGTTCACATGTTTGACTTAAAACCTGAAATATTGGAAAATTGAATCGAAGGTTACTACCTTTAGTTTTCTTTCCAAAGCCCCAATATGATATTGTAGAGCTTCAAATACCCCTCTTGTCGTGTTCTAACAACCCTTGGGAACTTCATATAACGCTTACCATTTAGCGGTTAGCTTCAACATAAAGCAACCATTACATTTTTTCCTGGGTAGTGTTTAGTGTTCGCTTTCGTTATGTTTCGAGTCCATAGAAATGTTATAACGCAAAATCAAATACAATGTACATGTCTGGCTACCAGATGTTCGAAATGATCTGCTGAAACGAATATATAACCTTTTTGTTCCATTCCAAGCTATATCCCAAAGCACCAAAGCATATAGAGAGGTTTCTCAATTACCTCAATAACTTCAAATGTTGGAAAATGTTCACATGTTTGACTTAAAACCTGAAATATTGGAAAAATTGAATCGAAGTAACTACTTTAGTTTTTCCCTTTTTTCCAAAGCCCCAATATGATATTGGTAGAGCTTCAAATACACCCTCTTGTCATGTTCTAAACCATTGGGAACTTCATAACGCTTACCATTTAGCGGTTAGCTTCAACATAAAGCAACCATTACATTTTTCCTTGGTTAGTGTTTAGTGTTCGCTTTCGTTATGTTTAGAGGTCCATAAGAAATGTTATAACGCAAATCAAATACAATGTAACATGTCTGGCTACCAAGATGTCGAAAATGGGATCTTGCTGAAACGATATATAACACTTTTGTTCCATTCCAAGCTATATCCCAAAGCACCAAAAGCATATAGAGAGGTTTCTCAATTGACCTCAATAAACTTCAATGTTGGAAAATGTTCACATGTTTGACTTAAAACCTGAAATATTGGAAAAATTGAATCGAAGGCTAACTACTTTAGTTTTCTTTCCAAAGCCCCAATATGATATTGTAGAGCTTCAAATACACCACTCTTGTCATGTTTCTAACCAATTGGGAACTTCATAACGCTTACCATTAGCGGTTAGCTTCAACATAAAGGCAACCATACATTTCTTCCTTGTTAGTGTTTAGTGTTCGCTTTCGTTATGTTTAGAGTCCATAAGAAACTGTTATAACGCAATCAAATACAATGTACATGTCTGGCTACCAAGATGTCGAAATGGATCTGCTGAAACGATATATAACACTTTTGTTCCATTCCAAGCTATATCCCAAAGCACCAAAGCATATAGAGAGGTTTCTCAATTACCTCAATAAAACTTCAATGTTGGAAAATGTTCACATGTTTGACTTAAAACCTGAAATATTGGAAAAATTGAATCGAGGTAACTACTTTAGTTTTCTTTCCAAAGCCCCCAATATGATATTGTAGAGCTTCAAATACACCCTCTTGTTCGTGTTCTAAACCATTGGGAACTTCATAACGCTTACCATTTAGCGGTTAGCTTCAACATAAAGCAACCATTACATTTTTCCTTGGTTAGTGTTTAGTGTCGCTTTCGTTATGTTTAGAGTCCATAAGAAATGTTATAACGCAAATCAAATACAATGTACATGTCTGGCTACCAAGATGTCGAAATGGATCTGCCTGAAACGATATATAACACTTTTGTTCCATTCCAAGCTATATCCCAAAGCACCAAAGCATATAGAGAGGTTTCTTCAATTACCTCAATAACTTCAATGTTGGAAAATGTTCACATGTTTGACTTAAAACCTGAAATATTGGAAAAATTGAATCGAGTAACTACTTAGTTTTCTTTCCAAAGCCCCAATATGATATTGTAGAGCTTCAAATACAAACCCTATTAGGTCGTGTTCTAAACCCTTGGGAACTTCATAACGCTTACCATTTAGCGGTTAGCTTCAACATAAAGCAACCATTACATTTTTCCTTGGTTAGTGTTTAGTGTTCGCTTTCGGTTATGTGTAGAGTCCATAAGAAATGTTATAACGCAAATCAAATACAATGTACATGTCTGGCTACCAAGGATGTCGAAATGGAATCTGCTGAAACGATATATAACACTTTTGTTCCATTCCAAGCTATATCCCAAAGCACCAAAGCATATAGAGAGGTTTCTCAATTACCTCAATAAACTTCAATGTTGGAAAATGTTCACATGTTTGACTTAAAACCTGAAATATTGGAAAAATTGGAATCGAAGGTAACTACTTTAGTTTCTTCTTTCCAAAGCCCCCAATATGATTATTGTAGAGCTTCAAATAGCACACCTCCTTGTCATGTTCTAAACCCTTGGGAACTTCATAACGCTTACCATTTAGCGGTGTTAGCTTCAAACATAAAGCAACCATTACATTTTTCCTTGGTTAGTGTTTAGTGTTCGCTTTTCGTTATGTTTAGAGTCCATAAGAAATGTTATAACGCAATCAAATACAATGTACATGTCTGGCTACCAAGATGTCGAAATGGATCTGCTGAAACGATATATAAACACTTTTGTTCCATTCCAAGCTATATCCCAAAGCACCAAAGCATATAGAGAGGTTTCTCAATTACCTCAATAAACTTCAATGTTGGAAAATGTTCACATGTTTGACTTAAAACCCTGAAATATTGGAAAAATTGAATCGAAGTAACTACTTTAGTTTTCTTTCCAAAGCCCCAATATGATATTGTAGAGCTTCAAATACACCCTCTTGTCGTGTTCTAAACCATTGGGAACTTCATAACGCTTACCATTTAGCGGTTAGCTTCAACATAAAGCAACCATTACATTTTTCCTTGGTTAGTGTTTAGTGTTCGCTTTCGTTATGTTTAGAGTCCATAGAAATGTTATAACGCAAATCAAATACAATGTACATGTCTGGCTACCAAGATGTCGAAATGAATCTGCTGAAACGATATATAACACTTTTGTTCCATTCCAAGCTATATCCCAAAGCACCAAAGCATATAGAGAGGTTCTCAATTACCTCAATAAACCTTAAATGTTGGAAAATTTTCACATGTTTGACTTAAAACCTGAAATATTGGATAAATTGAATCGAGGTAACTACTTTAGTTTCTTTCCAAAGCCCCAATATGATATTGTAGAGCTTCAAATACACCCTCTTGTCATGTTCTAAACCATTGGGAACTTCATAACGCTTACCATTTAGCGGTTAGCTTCAACATAAAGCAACCATTACATTTTTCCTTGGTTAGTGTTTAGTGTTCGCTTTCGTTATGTTTAGAGTCCATAAGAAATGTTATAACGCAAATCAAATACAATGTACATGTCTGGCTACCAAGATGTCGAAATGGATCTGCTGAAACGATATATAACACTTTTGTTCCATTCCAAGCTATATCCCAAAGCACCAAAGCATATAGAGAGGTTTCTCAATTACCTCAATAAACTTCAATGTTGGAAAATGTTCACATGTTTGACTTAAAACCTGAAATATTGGATAAATTGAATCGAGGTAACTACTTTAGTTTTCTTTCCAAAGCCCCAATATGATATTGTAGAGCTTCAAATACACCCTCTTGTCATGTTCTAAACCATTGGGAACTTCATAACGCTTACCATTAGCGGTTAGCTTCAACATAAAGCAACCATTACATTTTTCCTTGGTTAGTGTTTAGTGTATCGCTTTCGTTATGTTTAGAGTCCATAAGAAATGTTATAACGCAAATCAAATACAGTGTACATGTCTGGCTACCAAGATGTCGAAATGGATCTGCTGAAACGATATATAACACTTTTGTTCCATTCCAAGCTATATCCCAAAGCACCAAAGCATATAGAGAGGTTTCTCAATTACCTCAATAAACTTCAATGTTGGAAAATGTTCACATGTTTGACTTAAAACCTGAAATATTGGAAAAATTGAATCGAGGTAACTACTTTAGTTTTCTTTCCAAAGCCCCAATATGATATTGTAGAGCTTCAAATACACCCTCTTGTCGTGTTCTAAACCATTGGGAACTTCATAACGCTTACCATTTAGCGGTTAGCTTCAACATAAAGCAACCATTACATTTTTCCTTGGTTAGTGTTTAGTGTTCGCTTTCGTTATGTTTAGAGTCCATAAGAAATGTTATAACGCAAATCAAATACAATGTACATGTCTGGCTACCAAGATGTCGAAATGGAATCTGCTGAAACGATATATAACACTTTGTTCCATTCCAAGCTATATCCAAAGCACCAAAGCATATAGAGAGGTTTCTCAATTACCTCAATAAACTTCAATGTTGGAAAATGTTCACATGTTTGACTTAAAACCTGAAATATTGGAAAAATTGAATCGAAGGTAACTACTTTAGTTTTCTTTCCAAAGCCCCAATATGATATTGTAGAGCTTCAAATACACCCTCTTGTCATGTTCTAAACCATTGGGAACTTCATAACGCTTACCATTTAGCGGTTAGCTTCAACATAAAGCAACCATTACATTTTTCCTTGGTTAGTGTTAGTTTCGCTTTCGTTATGTTAGAGTCCATAAGAAATGTTATAACGCAAATCAAATACAAGTGTACATGTCTGGCTACCAAGATGTCGAAATGGATCTGCTGAAACGATATATAACACTTTTGTTCCATTCCAAGCTATATCCCAACGCACCAAAGCATATAGAGAGGTTCTCAATTACCTCAATAAACTTCAATGTTGGAAAATGTTCACATGTTTGACTTAAAACCTGAATATTGGAAAAATTGAATCGAGTGTAAACTACTCTTAGTTTTCTTTCCAAAGCCCCAATATGATATTGTAGAGCTTCAAATACACCCTCTTGTCATGTTCTAAACCATTGGGAACTTCATCACGCTTACCATTTAGCGGTTAGCTTCAACATAAAGCACCCATTACATTTTTCCTGGTTAGTGTTTAGTGTTCGCTTTCGTTATGTTAGAGATCCATAAGAAATGTTATAACGCAAATCAAATACAATGTACATGTCTGGCTACCAATATGTCGAAATGGATCTGCTGAAACGATATATAACACTTTTTGTTCCATTTCCAAGCTATATCCCAAAGCACCAAAGCATATAGAGAGGTTTCTCATTACCTCAATAACCTTCAATGTTGGAAAATTTTCACATGTTTGACTTAAAACCTGAAATATTGGAAAAATTGAATCGAGGTAACTACTTTAGTTTTCTTTCCAAAGCCCCAATATGATATTGTAGAGCTTCAAATACACCCTCTTGTCATGTTCTAAACCCTTGGGAACTTCATAACGCTTACCATTTAGCGGTTAGCTTCAACATAAAGCAACCATTACATTTTTCCTTGGTTAGTGTTTAGTGTTCGCTTTCGTTATGTTTAGAGTCCATAAGAAATGTTATAACGCAAATCAAATACAATGTACATGTCTGGCTACCAAGATGTCGAAATGGATCTGCTGAAACGATATATAACACTTTTGTTCCATTCCAAGCTATATCCCAAAGCACCAAAGCATATAGAGAGGTTTCTCAATTACCTCAATAAACTTCAATGTTGGAAATGTTCACATGTTTGACTTAAAACCTGAAATATTGGAAAAATTGAATCGAGGTAACTACTTTAGTTTTCTTTCCAAAGCCCCAATATGATATTGTAGAGCTTCAAATACACCCTCTTGTCATGTTCTAAACCATTGGGAACTTCATCACGCTTACCATTTAGCGGTTAGCTTCAACATAAAGCAACCATTACATTTTTCCTTGGTTAGTGTTTAGTGTTCGCTTTCGTTATGTTTAGAGTCCATAAGAAATGTTATAACGCAAATCAAATACAATGTACATGTCTGGCTACCAAGATGTCGAAATGGATCTGCTGAAACGATATATAACACTTTTGTTCCATTCCAAGCTATATCCCAAAGCACCAAAGCATATAGAGAGGTTTCTCAATTACCTCAATAAACTTCAATGTTGGAAAATGTTCACATGTTTGACTTAAACCTGAAATATTGGAAAATTGAATCGAAGTAACTACTTTAGTTTTCTTTCCAAAGCCCCAATATGATATTGTAGAGCTTCAAATACACCCTCTTGTCGTGTTCTAAACCCTTGGGAACTTCATAACGCTTACCATTTAGCGGTAGCTTCAACATAAAGCAACCATTACATTTTTCCTTGGTTAGTGTTTAGTGTTCGCTTTCGTTATGTTTAGAGTCCATAAGAAATGTTATAACGCAAATCAAATACAATGTACATGTCTGGCTACCAAGATGTCGAAATGAATCTGCTGAAACGATATATAACACTTTTGTTCCATTCCAAGCTATATCCCAAAGCACCAAAGCATATAGAGAGGTTTCTCAATACCTCAATAAACTTAAATGTTGGAAATTTTCACATGTTTGACTTAAAACCTGAAATATTGGATAAATTGAATCGAGGTAACTACTTAGTTTTCTTTCCAAAGCCCCAATATGATATTGTAGAGCTTCAAATACACCCTCTTGTCATGTTCTAAACCATTGGGAACTTCATAACGCTTACCATTTAGCGGTTAGCTTCAACATAAAGCAACCATTACATTTTTCCTTGGTTAGTGTTTAGTTATCGCTTTCGTTATGTTTAGAGTCCATAAGAAATGTTATAACGCAAATCAAATACAATGTACATGTCTGGCTACCAAGATGTCGAAATGGATCTGCTGAAACGATATATAACACTTTTGTTCCATTCCAAGCTATATCCCAAAGCACCAAAGCATATAGAGAGGTTTCTCAATTACCTCAATAAACTTCAATGTTGGAAAATGTTCACATGTTTGACTTAAAACCTGAAATATTGGATAAATTGAATCGAGGTAACTACTTTAGTTTTCTTTCCAAAGCCCCAATATGATATTGTAGAGCTTCAAATACACCCTCTTGTCGTGTTCTAAACCATTGGGAACTTCATCACGCTTACCATTTAGCGGTTAGCTTCAACATAAAGCAACCATTACATTTTCCTTGGTTAGTGTTTAGTGTTCGCTTTCGTTATGTTTAGAGTCCATAAGAAATGTTATAACGCAAATCAAATACAATGTACATGTCTGGCTACCCAAGATGTCGAAATGGATCTGCTGAAACGATATATAACACTTTTGTTCCATTCCAAGCTATATCCCAAAGCACCAAAGCATATAGAGAGGTTTCTCAATAACCTAAATGTTGGAAAATTTTCACATGTTTGACTTAAAACCTGAAATATTGGATAAATTGAATCGAGGTAACTACTTTAGTTTTCTTTCCAAAGCCCCAATATGATAGTTGTTAGAGCTTCAAATACACCCTCTTGTCATGTTCTAAACCATTGGGAACTTCATAACGCTTACCATTTAGCGGTTAGCTTCAACATAAAGCAACCATTACATTTTTCCTTGGTTAGTGTTTAGTGTATCGCTTTCGTTATGTTAGAGTCCATAAGAAATGTTATAACGCAAATCAAATACAATGTACATGTCTGGCTACCAAGATGTCGAAATGGATCTGCTGAAACGATATATAACACTTTTGTTCCATTCCAAGCTATATCCCCAAAGCACCAAAGCATATAGAGAGGTTTCTCAATTACCTCAATAAACTTCAATGTTGGAAAATGTTCACATGTTTGACTTAAAACCTGAAATATTGGAAAAATTGAATCGAAGTAACTACTTTAGTTTTCTTTCAAAGCCCCAATATGATATTGTAGAGCTTCAAATACACCCTCTTGTCGTGTTCTAAACCCTTGGGAACTCATAACGCTTACCATTTAGCGGTTAGCTTCAACATAAAGCAACCATTACATTTTTCCTTGGTTAGTGTTTAGTGTTCGCTTTCGTTATGTTTAGAGTCCATAAGAAATGTTATAACGCAAATCAAATACAATGTACATGTCTGGCTACCAAGATGTCGAAATGAATCTGCTGAAACGATATATAACACTTTTGTTCCATTCCAAGCTATATCCCAAAGCACCAAAGCATATAGAGAGGTTTCTCAATTACCTCATAAACTTCAATGTTGGAAAATTTCACATGTTTGACTTAAAACCTGAAATATTGGATAAATTGAATCGAGGTAACTACTTTAGTTTTCTTTCCAAGCCCCAATATGATATTGTAGAGCTTCAAATACACCCTCTTGTCATGTTCTAAACCATTGGGAACTTCATAACGCTTACCATTTAGCGGTTAGCTTCAACATAAAGCAACCATTACATTTTTCCTTGGTGAGTGTTTAGTTATCGCTTTCGTTATGTTTAGAGTCCATAAGAAATGTTATAACGCAAATCAAATACAGTGTACATGTCTGGCTACCAAGATGTCGAAATGGATCTGCTGAAACGATATATAACACTTTTGTTCCATTCCAAGCTATATCCCAAAGCACCAAAGCATATAGAGAGGTTTCTCAATTACCTCAATAAACTTCAATGTTGGAAAATGTTCACATGTTTGACTTAAAACCTGAAATATTGGAAAAATTGAATCGAGGTAACTACTTCAGTTTTCTTTCCAAAGCCCCAATATGATATTGTAGAGCTTCAAATACACCCTCTTGTCGTGTTCTAAACCATTGGGAACTTCATCACGCTTACCATTTAGCGGTTAGCTTCAACATAAAGCAACCATTACATTTTTCCTTGGTTAGTGTTTAGTGTTCGCTTTCGTTATGTTTAGAGTCCATAAGAAATGTTATAACGCAAATCAAATACAATGTACATGTCTGGCTACCAAGATGTCGAAATGGATCTGCTGAAACGATATATAACACTTTTGTTCCATTCCAAGCTATATCCCAAGCACCAAAGCATATAGAGAGGTTTCTCAATTACCTCAATAACTTAAATGTTGGAAAATTTTCACATGTTTGACTTAAAACCTGAAATATTGGATAAATTGAATCGAGGTAACTACTTTAGTTTTCTTTCCAAAGCCCCAATATGATATTGTAGAGCTTCAAATACACCCTCTTGTCATGTTCTAAACCATTGGGAACTTCATAACGCTTACCATTTAGCGGTTAGCTTCAACATAAAGCAACCATTACATTTTTCCTTGGTGAGTGTTTAGTTATCGCTTTCGTTATGTTTAGAGTCCATAAGAAATGTTATAACGCAAATCAAATACAATGTACATGTCTGGCTACCAAGATGTCGAAATGGATCTGCTGAAACGATATATAACACTTTTGTTCCATTCCAAGCTATATCCCAAAGCACCAAAGCATATAGAGAGGTTTCTCAATTACCTCAATAAACTTCAATGTTGGAAAATGTTCACATGTTTGACTTAAAACCTGAAATATTGGAAAATTGAATCGAGGTAACTACTTTAGTTTTCTTTCCAAAGCCCCAATATGATATTGTAGAGCTTCAAATACACCCTCTTGTCGTGTTCTAAACCATTGGGAACTTCATCACGCTTACCATTTAGCGGTTAGCTTCAACATAAAGCAACCATTACATTTTTCCTTGGTTAGTGTTTAGTGTTCGCTTTCGTTATGTTTAGAGTCCATAAGAAATGTTATAACGCAAATCAAATACAATGTACATGTCTGGCTACCAAGATGTCGAAATGGATCTGCTGAAACGATATATAACACTTTTGTTCCATTCCAAGCTATATCCCAAAGCACCAAGCATATAGAGAGGTTTCTCAATTACCTCAATAAACTTCAATGTTGGAAAATGTTTCACATGTTTGACTTAAAACCTGAAATATTGGAAAATTGAATCGAGGTAACTACTTTAGTTTTCTTCCAAGCCCCAATATGATATTGTAGAGCTTCAAATACACCCTCTTGTCATGTTCTAAACCATGGGAACTTCATAACGCTTACCATTTAGCGGTTAGCTTCAACATAAAGCAACCATTACATTTTTCCTTGGTGAGTGTTTAGTGTATCGCTTTCGTTATGTTTAGAGTCCATAAGAAATGTTATAACGCAAATCAAATACAAGTGTACATGTCTGGCTACCAAGATGTCGAAATGGATCTGCTGAAACGATATATAACACTTTTGTTCCATTCCAAGCTATATCCCAAAGCACCAAAGCATATAGAGAGGTTTCTCAATTACCTCAATAAACTTCAATGTTGGAAAATGTTCACATGTTTGACTTAAAACCTGAAATATTGGAAAAATTGAATCGAAGTAACTACTTTAGTTTTCTTTCCAAAGCCCCAATATGATATTGTAGAGCTTCAAATACACCCTCTTGTCGTGTTCTAAACCATTGGGAACTTCATCACGCTTACCATTTAGCGGTTAGCTTCAACATAAAGCAACCATTACATTTTCCTTGGTTAGTGTTTAGTGTTCGCTTTCGTTATGTTTAGAGTCCATAAGAAATGTTATAACGCAAATCAAATACAATGTACATGTCTGGCTACCAAGATGTCGAAATGGATCTGCTGAAACGATATATAACACTTTTGTTCCATTCCAAGCTATATCCCAAAGCACCAAAGCATATAGAGAGGTTTCTCAATAAACCTAAATGTTGGAAAATTTTCACATGTTTGACTTAAAACCTGAAATATTGGATAAATTGAATCG
>CM057157.1:31503464-31586228 GCA_029962745.1 Echinometra lucunter
AGGTAACTACTTTAGTTTTCTTTCCAAACCCCAATATGATGTTGTTGAGCTTCAAATGCACCCTCTTGTCATGTTCTAAACCATTGGGAACTTCATAACGCTTACCATTTAGCGGTTAGCTTCAACATAAAGCAACCATTACATTTTTCCTTGGTTAGTGTTTAGTGTTCGCTTTCGTTATGTTTAGAGTCCATAAGAAATGTTATAACGCAAATCAAATACAATGTACATGTCTGGCTACCAAGATGTCGAAATGAATCTGCTGAAACGATATATAACACTTTTGTTCCATTCCAAGCTATATCCCAAAGCACCAAAGCATATAGAGAGGTTTCTCAATTACCTCAATAAACTTCAATGTTGGAAAATGTTCACATGTTTGACTTAAAACCTGAAATATTGGAAAAATTGAATCGAGGTAACTACTTTAGTTTTCTTTCCAAAGCCCCAATATGATATTGTAGAGCTTCAAATACACCCTCTTGTCGTGTTCTAAACCATTGGGAACTTCATCACGCTTACCATTTAGCGGTTAGCTTCAACATAAAGCAACCATTACAATTTTTCCTTGGTTAGTGTTTAGTGTTCGCTTTCGTTATGTTTAGAGTCCATAAGAAATGTTATAACGCAAATCAAATACAATGTACATGTCTGGCTACCAAGATGTCGAAATGGAATCTGCTGAAACGATATATAACACTTTTGTTCCATTCCAAGCTATATCCCAAAGCACCAAAGCATATAGAGAGGTTTCTCAATTACCTCAATAACTTAAATGTTGGACAATTTTCACATGTTTGACTTAAAACCTGAAATATTGGATAAATTGAATCGAGGTAACTACTTTAGTTTTCTTTCCAAAGCCCCAATATGATATTGTAGAGCTTCAAATACCCCTCTTGTCATGTTCTAAACCATTGGGAACTTCATAACGCTTACCATTTAGCGGTTAGCTTCAACATAAAGCAACCATTACATTTTCCTTGGTTAGTGTTTAGTGTTCGCTTTCGTTATGTTTAGAGTCCATAAGAAATGTTATAACGCAAATCAAATACAGTGTACATGTCTGGCTACCAAGATGTCGAAATGGATCTGCTGAACGATATATAACACTTTTGTTCCATTCCAAGCTATATCCCAAAGCACCAAAGCATATAGAGAGGTTTCTCAATTACCTCAATAAACTTCAATGTTGGAAAATGTTCACCTGTTTGACTTAAAACCTGAAATATTGGAAAATTGAATCGAAGGTAACTACTTTAGTTTTCTTTCCAAAGCCCCAATATGATATTGTAGAGCTTCAAATACACCCTCTTGTCATGTTCTAAACCATTGGGAACTTCATAACGCTTACCATTTAGCGGTTAGCTTCAACATAAAGCAACCATTACATTTTTCCTTGGTTAGTGTTTAGTGTATCGCTTTCGTTATGTTTAGAGTCCATAAGAAATGTTATAACGCAAATCAAATACAGTGTACATGTCTGGCTACCAAGATGTCGAAATGGAATCTGCTGAAACGATATATAACACTTTTGTTCCATTCCAAGCTATATCCCAAAGCACCAAAGCATATAGAGAGGTTTCTCAATTACCTCAATAAACTTCAATGTTGGAAAATGTTCACATGTTTGACTTAAAACCTGAAATATTGGAAAATTGAATCGAGGTAACTACTTTAGTTTTCTTTCCAAAGCCCCAATATGATATTGTAGAGCTTCAAATACACCCTCTTGTCATGTTCTAAACCCTTGGGAACTTCATAACGCTTACCATTTAGCGGTTAGCTTCAACATAAAGCAACCATTACATTTTTCCTTGGTTAGTGTTTAGTGTTCGCTTTCGTTATGTTTAGAGTCCATAAGAAATGTTATAACGCAAATCAAATACAATGTACATGTCTGGCTACCAAGATGTCGAAATGGATCTGCTGAAACGATATATAACACTTTTGTTCCATTCCAAGCTATATCCCAAAGCACCAAAGCATATAGAGAGGTTTCTCAATTACCTCAATAAACTTCAATGTTGGACAATTTTCACATGTTTGACTTAAAACCTGAAATATTGGATAAATTGAATCGAGGTAACTACTTTAGTTTTCTTTCCAAAGCCCCAATATGATATTGTAGAGCTTCAAATACACCCTCTTGTCATGTTCTAAACCATTGGGAACTTCATAACGCTACCATTTAGCGGTTAGCTTCAACATAAAGCAACCATTACATTTTTCCTTGGTTAGTGTTTAGTGTCGCTTTCGTTATGTTTAGAGTCCATAAGAAATGTTATAACGCAAATCAAATACAGTGTACATGTCTGGCTACCAAGATGTCGAAATGGATCTGCTGAAACGATATATAACACTTTTGTTCCATTCCAAGCTATATCCCAAAGCACAAAGCATATAGAGAGGTTTCTCAATTACCTCAATAAACTTCAATGTTGGAAAAATTTTCACATGTTTGACTTAAAACCTGAAATATTGGATAAATTGAATCGAGGTAACTACTTTAGTTTTCTTTCCAAAGCCCCAATATGATATTGTAGAGCTTCAAATACACCCTCTTGTCATGTTCTAAACCATTGGGAACTTCATAACGCTACCATTTAGCGGTTAGCTTCAACATAAAGCAACCATTACATTTTTCCTTGGTGAGTGTTTAGTGTATCGCTTTCGTTATGTTTAGAGTCCATAAGAAATGTTATAACGCAAATCAAATACAGTGTACATGTCTGGCTACCAAGATGTCGAAATGGATCTGCTGAAACGATATATAACACTTTTGTTCCATTCCAAGCTATATTCCCAAAGCACCAAAGCATATAGAGAGGTTTCTCAATTACCTCAATAAACTTCAATGTTGGAAAATGTTTCACATGTTTGACTTAAAACCTGAAATATTGGAAAAATTGAATCGAGGTAACTACTTTAGTTTCTTTCCAAAGCCCCATATGATATTGTAGAGCTTTCAAATACACCCTCTTGTCATGTTCTAAACCCTTGGGAACTTCATAACGCTTACCATTTAGCGGTTAGCTTCAACATAAAGCAACCATTACATTTTTCCTTGGTTAGTGTTTAGTGTTCGCTTTCGTTATGTTTAGAGTCCATAAGAAATGTTATAACGCAAATCAAATACAATGTACATGTCTGGCTACCAAGATGTCGAAATGAATCTGCTGAAACGATATATAACACTTTTGTTCCATTCCAAGCTATATTCCAAAGCACCAAAGCATATAGAGAGGTTTCTCAATTACCTCAATAAACTTAAATGTTGGAAAATGTTCACATGTTTGACTTAAAACCTGAAATATTGGATGAATTGAATCGAGGTAACTACTTTAGTTTTCTTTCCAAAGCCCCAATATGATATTGTAGAGCTTCAAATACACCCTCTTGTCGTGTTCTAAACCCTTGGGAACTTCATAACGCTTACCATTTAGCGGTTAGCTTCAACATAAAGCAACCATTACATTTTTCCTTGGTTAGTGTTTAGTGTTCGCTTTCGTTATGTTTAGAGTCCATAAGAAATGTTATAACGCAAATCAAATACAATGTACATGTCTGGCTACCAAGATGTCGAAATGAATCTGCTGAAACGATATATAACACTTTTGTTCCATTCCAAGCTATATCCAAAGCACCAAAGCATATAGAGAGGTTTCTCAATTACCTCAATAAACTTAAATGTTGGACAATGTTCACATGTTGACTTAAAACCTGAAATATTGGATAAATTGAATCGAGGTAACTACTTTAGTTTTCTTTCCAAAGCCCAATATGATATTGTAGAGCTTCAATACACCCTCTTGTCATGTTTCTAAACCATTGGGAACTTCATAACGCTTACCATTTAGCGGTTAGCTTCAACATAAAGCAACCATTACATTTTTCCTTGGTGAGTGTTTAGTTATCGCTTTCGTTATGTTTAGAGTCCATAAGAAATGTTATAACGCAAATCAAATACAGTGTACATGTCTGGCTACCAAGATGTCGAAATGGATCTGCTGAAACGATATATAACACTTTTGTTCCATTCCAAGCTATATCCCAAAGCACCAAAGCATATAGAGAGGTTTCTCAATTACCTCAATAAACTTAAATGTTGGACAATTTTCACATGTTTGACTTAAAACCTGAAATATTGGAATAATGAATCGAGGTAACTACTTTAGTTTTCTTTCCAAGCCCCAATATGATATTGTAGAGCTTCAAATACACCCTCTTGTCATGTTCTAAACCCTTGGGAACTCATAACGCTTACCATTTAGCGGTTAGCTTCAACATAAAGCAACCATTACATTTTTCCTTGGTTAGTGTTAGTGTTCGCTTTCGTTATGTTTAGAGTCCATAAGAAATGTTATAACGCAAATCAAATACAATGTACATGTCTGGCTACCAAGATGTCGAAATGAATCTGCTGAAACGATATATAACACTTTTGTTCCATTCCAAGCTATATCCCAAAGCACCAAAGCATATAGAGAGGTTTCTCAATTACCTCAATAAACTTAAATGTTGGACAATTTTCACATGTTTGACTTAAAACCTGAAATATGGATTAAATTGAATCGAGGTAACTACTTTAGTTTTCTTTCCAAAGCCCCAATATGATATTGTAGAGCTTCAAATACACCCTCTTGTCATGTTCTAAAACCATTGGGAACTTCATAACGCTTACCATTTAGCGGTTAGCTTCAACATAAAGCAACCATTACATTTTTCCTTGGTGAGTGTTTAGTTATCGCTTTCGTTATGTTTAGAGTCCATAAGAATGTTATAACGCAAATCAAATACAGTGTACATGTCTGGCTACCAAGATGTCGAAATGGATCTGCTGAAACGATATATAACACTTTTGTTCCATTCCAAGCTATATCCCAAAGCACCAAAGCATATAGAGAGGTTTCTCAATTACCTCAATAAACTTCAATGTTGGAAAATGTTCACATGTTTGACTTAAAACCTGAAATATTGGAAAATTGAATCGAGGTAACTACTTTAGTTTTCTTTCCAAAGCCCCAATATGATATTGTAGAGCTTCAAATACACCTCTTGTCATGTTCTAAACCCTTGGGAACTTCATAACGCTTACCATTTAGCGGTTAGCTTCAACATAAAGCAACCATTACATTTTTTCCTTGGTTAGTGTTTAGTGTTCGCTTTCGTTATGTTTAGAGTCCATAAGAAATGTTATAACGCAAATCAAATACAATGTACATTGTCTGGCTACCAGATGTCGAAATGGATCTGCTGAAACGATATATAACACTTTTGTTCCATTCCAAGCTATATCCCCAAAGCACCAAAGCATATAGAGAGGTTTCTCAATTACCTCAATAAACTTCAATGTTGGACAATGTTCACATGTTTGACTTAAAACCTGAAATATTGGAAAATTGAATCGAGGTAACTACTTTAGTTTTCTTTCCAAAGCCCCAATATGATATTGTAGAGCTTCAAATTACACCCTCTTGTCATGTTCTAAACCCTTGGGAACTTCATAACGCTTACCATTTAGCGGTTAGCTTCAACATAAAGCAACCATTACATTTTTCCTTGGTTAGTGTTTAGTGTTCGCTTTCGTTATGTTTAGAGTCCATAAGAAATGTTATAACGCAAATCAAATACAATGTACATGTCTGGCTACCAAGATGTCGAAATGAATCTGCTGAAACGATATATAACACTTTTGTTCCATTCCAAGCTATATTCCAAAGCACCAAAGCATATAGAGAGGTTTCTCAATTACCTCAATAAACTTAAATGTTGGAAAATGTTCACATGTTTGACTTAAAACCTGAAATATTGGATGAATTGAATCGAGGTAACTACTTTAGTTTTCTTTCCAAAGCCCCAATATGATATTGTAGAGCTTCAAATACACCCTCTTGTCATGTTCTAAACCCTTGGGAACTTCATAACGCTTACCATTTAGCGGTTAGCTTCAACATAAAGCAACCATTACATTTTTCCTTGGTTAGTGTTTAGTGTTCGCTTTCGTTATGTTTAGAGTCCATAAGAAATGTTATAACGCAAATCAAATACAATGTACATGTCTGGCTACCAAGATGTCGAAATGGAATCTGCTGAAAACGATATATAACACTTTTGTTCCATTCCAAGCTATATCCCAAAGCACCAAAGCATATAGAGAGGTTTCTCAATTACCTCAATAAACTTCAATGTTGGAAAATGTTCACATGTTTGACTTAAAACCTGAAATATGGATAAATTGAATCGAGGTAACTACTTTAGTTTTCTTTCCAAAGCCCCCAATATGATATTGTAGAGCTTCAAATACACCCTCTTGTCGTGTTCTAAACCCTTGGGAACTTCATAACGCTTACCATTTAGCGGTTAGCTTCAACATAAAGCAACCATTACATTTTTCCTTGGTTAGTGTTTAGTGTTCGCTTTCGTTATGTTTAGAGTCCATAAGAATGTTATAACGCAAAATCAAATACAATGTACATGTCTGGCTACCAAGATGTCGAAATGAATCTGCTGAAACGATATATAACACTTTTGTTCCATTCCAAGCTATATCCCAAAGCACCAAAGCATATAGAGAGGTTCTCAATTACCTCAATAAACTTCAATGTTGGACAATTTTCACATGTTTGACTTAAAACCTGAAATATTGGATAAATTGATCGAGGTAACTACTTTAGTTTTCTTTCCAAAGCCCCAATATGATATTGTAGAGCTTCAAATACACCCTCTTGTCATGTTCTAAACCATTGGGAACATTCATAACGCTTACCATTAGCGGTTAGCTTCAACATAAAGCAACCATTACATTTTTTCCTTGGTAGTGTTTAGTTATCGCTTTCGTTATGTTTAGAGTCCATAAGGAAATGTTATAACGCAAATCAAATACAATGTACATGTCTGGCTACCAAGATGTCGAAATGGATCTGCTGAAACGATATATAACACTTTTGTTCCATTCCAAGCTATATCCCAAAGCACCAAAGCATATAGAGAGGTTTCTCAATTACCTCAATAAACTTCAATGTTGGAAAATGTTCACATGTTTGACTTAAAACCTGAAATATTGGAAAAATTGAATCGAGGTAACTACTTTAGTTTTCTTTCCAAAGCCCCAATATGATATTGTAGAGCTTCAATACACCCTCTTGTCGTTGTTCTAAAACCCTTGGGAACTTCATAACGCTTACCATTTAGCGGTTAGCTTCAACATAAAGCACCATTACATTTTTTCCTTGGTTAGTGTTTAGTGTTCGCTTTCGTTATGTTTAGAGTCCATAAGAAATGTTTATAACGCAAATCAAATACAATGTACATGTCTGGCTACCAAGATGTCGAAATGGATCTGCTGAAAACGATATATAACACTTTTGTTCCATTCCAAGCTATATCCTCAAAGCACCAAAGCATATAGAGAGGTTTCTCAATAAACTTAAATGTTGGAAAATTTTCACATGTTTGACTTAAAACCTGAAATATTGGAAAATTGAATCGAGGTAACTACTTTAGTTTTCTTTCCAAAGCCCCCAATATGATATTGTAGAGCTTCAAATACACCCTCTTGTCGTGTTCTAAACCATTGGGGAACTTCATAACGCTTACCATTTAGCGGTTAGCTTCAACATAAAGCAACCATTACATTTTTCCTTGGTTAGTGTTTAGTGTTCGCTTTCGTTATGTTTAGAGTCCATAAGAAATGTTATAACGCAAATCAAATACAATGTACATGTCTGGCTACCAAGATGTCGAAATGGATCTGCTGAAACGATATATAACACTTTTGTTCCATTCCAAGCTATATCCCAAAGCACCAAAGCATATAGAGAGGTTTCCTTCTCAATAAACCTAAATGTTGGAAAATTTTCACATGTTTGACTTAAAACCTGAAATATTGGAAAATTGATCGAGGTAACTACTTTAGTTTTCTTTCCAAAGCCCCAATATGATATTGTAGAGCTTCAAATACACCCTCTTGTCGTGTTCTAAACCATTGGGAACTCATAACGCTTACCATTTAGCGGGTAGCTTCAACATAAAGCAACCATTACATTTTTCCTTGGTTAGTGTTTAGTGTTCGCTTTTCGTTATGTTTAGAGTCCATAAGAATGTTATAACGCAAATCAAATACAATGTACATGTCTGGCTACCAAGATGTCGAAATGGATCTGCTGAAACGATATATAACACTTTTGTTCCATTCCAAGCTATATCCCACAGCACCAAAGCATATAGAGAGGTTTCTCAATAAACCTAAATGTTGGAAAATTTTCACATGTTTGACTTAAAACCTGAAATATTGGAAAAATTGAATCGAGGTAACTACTTTAGTTTTCTTTCCAAAGCCCCAATATGATATTGTAGAGCTTCAAATACACCCTCTTGTCGTGTTCTAAACCATTGGGAACTTCATAACGCTTACCATTTAGCGGTTAGCTTCAACATAAAGCAACCATTACATTTTTCCTTGGTTAGTGTTTAGTGTTCGCTTTCGTTATGTTTAGAGTCCATAAGAAATGTTATAACGCAAATCAAATACAATGTACATGTCTGGCTACCAAGATGTCGAAATGGATCTGCTGAAACGATATATAACACTTTTGTTCCATCCTAAGCTATATCCCAAAGCACCAAAGCATATAGAGAGGTTTCTCAATACCTCAATAAACTTAAATGTTGGACAATTTTCACATGTTTGACTTAAAACCTGAAATATTGGATAAATGAATCGAGGGTAACTACTTTAGTTTTCTTTCCAAAGCCCCAATATGATATTGTAGAGCTTCAAATACCACCCTCTTGTCGTGTTTCTAAACCATTGGGAACTTCATAACGCTTACCATTTAGCGGTTAGCTTCAACATAAAGCAACCATTACATTTTTCCTTGGTTAGGTTTTAGTGTTCGCTTTCGTTATGTTTAGAGTCCATAAGAAATGTTATAACGCAAATCAAATACAATGTACATGTCGGCTACCAAGATGTCGAAATGGATCTGCTGAAACGATATATAACACTTTTGTTCCATTCCGAGCTATATCCCAAAGCACCAAAGCATATAGAGAGGTTTCTCAATTACCTCAATAAACTTAAATGTTGGAAAATGTTTCACATGTTGACTTAAAACCTGAAATATTCGATCAATTGAATCGAGGTAACTACTTTAGTTTTCTTTCCAAAGCCACAATATGATATTGTAGAGCTTCAAATTACACCCTCTTGTCATGTTCTAAACCCTTGGGAACTTCATAACGCTTACCATTTAGCGGTTAGCTTCAAACATAAGCAACCATACATTTTTCCTTGGTTAGTGTTTAGTGTTCGCTTTCGTTATGTTTAGAGTCCATAAGAATGTTATAACGCAATCAATACAATGTACATGTCTGGCTACCAAGATGTCGAAATGGATCTGCTGAAACGATATATAACACTTTGTTCCCATTCCAAGCTATATCCCAAAGCACCAAAGCATATAGAGAGGTTCTCAATTACCTCAATAAACTTCAATGTTGGAAAATGTTCACATGTTTGACTAAAACCTGAAATATTGAAAAATTGAATCGAGGTAACTACTTTAGTTTTCTTTCCAAAGCCCCAATATGATATTGTAGAGCTTCAAATACACCCTCTTGTCAGTGTTCTAAACCCTTGGGAACTTCATAACGCTTACCATTTAGCGGTTAGCTTCAACATAAAGACAACCATTACATTTTTCCTTGGTTAGTGTTTAGTGTTCGCTTTCGTTATGTTTAGAGTCCATAAGAAATGTTATAACGCAAATCAAATACAATGTACATGTCTGGCTACCAAGATGTCGAAATGAATCTGCTGAATGAAACGATATATACACTTTTGTTCCATTCCAAGCTATATCCCAAAGCACCAAAGCATATAGAGAGGTTTCTCAATTACCTCAATAAACTTAAATGTTGGACAATTTTCACATGTTGACTTAAAACCTGAAATATTGGATAATTGAATCGAGGTGGTAACTACTTTAGTTTTCTTTCCAAGCCCCCAATATGATATTGGTAGAGCTTCAAATACACCCCTCTTGTCGTGTTCTAACCATTGGGAACTTCATAACGCTTACCATTTAGCGTTAGCTTCAACATAAAGCAACCATTACATTTTTCCTTGGTTAGTGTTTATGTGTTCGCTTTCGTATGTTTAGAGTCATAAGAATGTTATAACGCCAAATCAAATACAATGTACATGTCTGGCTACCAAGATGTCGAATGAATCTGCTGAAACGATATATAACACTTTTTGTTCCATTCCAAGCTATATCCCAAAGCACCAAAGCATATAGAGAGGTTTCTCAATTACCTCAATAAACTTAAATGTTGGAAATGTTCACATGTTTGACTTAAAACCTGAAATATTGGATAAATTGAATCGAGGTAACTACTTTAGTTTTCTTTCCAAGCCCCACTATGATATTGTAGAGCTTCAAATACACCCTCTTGTCGTGTTCTAACCATTGGGGACTTCATAACGCTTACCATTTAGCGGTTAGCTTCAACATAAAGCAACCATTACATTTTTGCTTGGTGAGTGTTTAGTGTTCGCTTTCGTTATGTTTAGAGTCCATAAGAATGTTTATAACGCAAATCAAATACAATGTACATGTCTGGCTACCAAGATGTCGAAATGGATCTGCTGAAACGATATATAACACTTTTGTTCCATTTCCAGCTATATCCCAAAGCACCAAAGCATATAGAGAGGTTTCTCAATTACTCAATAAACTTTCCAATGTTGACAATTTTCACATGTTGGACTTAAAACCTGAAATATTGGATAAATTGACTCGAAGGTAAACTACTTTAGTTTTCTTTCCAAAGCCCCCAATATGATATTGTAGAGCTTCAAAATACACCCTCTTGTCATGTTTCTAACCATTGGGAACTTCATAACGCTTACCATTTAGCGGTTTAGCTTCAACAATAAAGCAACCATTACATTTTTCCTTGGTTAGTGTTAGTGTTCGCTTTCGTTATGTTTAGAGTCCATAAGAATGTTATAACGCAAATTCAAATACAATGTACATGTCTGGCTACAAGATGTCGAAATGAATCTGCTGAAACGATATATAACACTTTTGTTCCATTCCAAGCTATATCCCAAAGCACCAAAGCATATAGAGAGGTTTCTCAATTACCTCAATAAACTTAAATGTTGGAAAATGTTCACATGTTTGACTTAAAACCTAAAACCCGAAATATTGGAAAAATTGAATCGAATCGAGGTAAATACTTTAGTTTTCTTTCCAAAGCCCCAATATGATATTGTAGAGTCAAATACACCCCTTGTCGTGTTCTAAACATGGGAACTTCATAACGCTTACCATTTAGCGGTTAGCTTCAACATAAAGAAACCATTACATTTGCTTTGGTTAGTGTTTAGTGTTCGCTTTCGTTATGTTTAGAGTCCATAAGAAATGTTATAACGCAAATCAATACAATGTACATGTCTGGCTACCAAGATGTCGAAAGATGAATCTGCTGAAACGATATATAACACTTTTGTTCCATTCCAAGCTATATCCCAAAGCACCAAAGCATATAGAGAGGTTTCTCAATAAACTTAAATGTTGGAAAAATTTTCACATGTTTGACTTTAAAACCTGAAATATTGGAAAAATTGAATCGAGGTAACTACTTTAGTTTTCTTTCCAAAGCCCCAATATGATATTGTAGAGCTTCAAATACACCCTCTTGTCGTGTCTAAACCATAGGGAACTTCATAACGCTACCATTAGCGGTTAGCTTCACATAAAGCAACCATTACATTTTTCCTTGGTTAGTGTTTAGTGTTCGCTTTCGTTATGTTTAGAGTCATAAGAAATGTTATAACGCAAATCAAATACAATGTACATGTCTGGCTACCAAGATGTCGAAATGGATCTGCTGAAACGATATATAACACTTTGTTCCATTCAAGCTATATCCCAAAGCACCAAGCATATAGAGAGGTTCTCAATAAACCTAAATGTTGGAAAATTTTCACATGTTTGACTTAAAACTGAAATTTGGAAAAATTGAATCGAGGTAACTACTTTAGTTTTCTTTCCAAAGCCCCAATATGATATTGTAGAGCTTCAATAATACACCCTCTTGTCGTGTTCTAACCATTGGGAACTTCAAACGCTTACCATTTAGCGGTTAGCTTCAACATAAAGCAACCATTACATTTTTGCTTGGTTAGTGTTTAGTGTTCGCTTTCGTTATGTTTAGAGTCCATAAGAAATGTTTATAACGCAAATCAAATACAATGTACATGTCTGGCTACAAGATGTCAAATAAAGGATCTGCTGAAACGATATATAACACTTTTGTTCATTCCAAGCTATATCCTAAAGCACCAAAGCAATAGAGAGGGTTTCTCAATAAACTTAAATGTTGGAAAATTTTCACATGTTTGACTTAAAACCTGAATATTGGATAAATTGAATCGAGGTAACTACTTTAGTTTTCTTTCCAAAGCCCCAATATGATTTTGTTAGAGCTTCAAATACACCCTCTTGTCGTGTTCTAAAACCATTGGGAACTTCATAACGCTTACCATTTAGCGGTTAGCTTCAACATAAAGCAACCATTACATTTTTCCTTGGTTTAGTGTTTAGGTTCGCTTTCGTTATGTTTTAGAGTCCATAAGAAATGTTTTATAACGCAAATCAAATACAATGACATGTCTGGCTACCAAGATTGTCGAAATGGATCTGCTGAAACGATATATAACACTTTTGTTCATTCCAGCTATATCCCAAAGCACCAAAGCATATAGAGAGGTTTTCAATAAACCTAAATTTGGAAAATTTTCACATGTTTGACTTAAACCTGAAATATTGGAAAAATGAATCGAGGTAACTACTTAGTTTTCTTTCCAAAGCCCCAATATATATTGTAGAGCTTCAAATACACCCTCTTGTCATGTTCTAAACCATTGGGAACTTCATAACGCTTACCATTTAGCGGTTAGCTTCAACATAAAGCAACCATTACATTTTTCCTTGGTTAGTGTTTAGTGTTCGCTTTCGTTAGTTTAGAGTCCATAAGAAATGTTATAACGCAAATCAAATACAATGACATGTCTGGCTACCAAGATGTCGAAATGGATCTGCTGAAACGATATATAACACTTTTGTTCCATCCTGAGCTATATCCAAAAGCACCAAAGCATATAGAGAGGTTTCTCAATTACCTCAATAAACTTAAATGTTGGAAAATGTTCACATGTTTGACTTAAAACCTGAAATATTTCATCAATTGAATCGAGGTAACTTCTTTAGTTTTCTTTCCAAAGCTCCAATATGATAGTGTAGAGCTTTCAAATACACCCTCTTGTCGTGTTCTAAACCCTTGGGGACTTCATAACGCTTACCATTTAGCGGTTAGCTTCAACATAAAGCAACCATTACATTTTTCCTTGGTTAGTGTTTAGTGTTTGCTTTCGTTATGTTTAGAGTCCATAAGAAATGTTATAACGCAAATCAAATAAAATGTACATGTCTGGCTTTCAAGATGTCGAAATGGATCTCTGAAACGATATATAACACTTTTGTTCCATTCCGAGCTATATCCCAAAGCACCAAAGCATATAGAGAGGTTTCTCAATTACCTCAATAAACTTAAATGTTGGAAAATTTTCACATGTTTGACTTAAAACCTGAAATATTTCTCAATTGAATTGACGAGGTAACTACTTTAGTTTTCTTTCCAAAGCCCCAATATGATATTGTAGAGCTTCAAATACACCCTTCTTGTCGTGTTCTAAAACCATTGGGGAACTTCATAACGCTTACCATTTAGCGGTTAGCTTCAACATAAGCAACCATTACATTTTTCCTGGTTAGTGTTTAGTGTTCGCTTTCGTTATGTTAGAGTCCATAAGAAATGTTATAACGCAAATCAAATCAAAATAAAATGTACATGTCTGGCTACCAAAATGTCGAAATGGATCTGCTGAAACGATATATAACACTTTTGTTCCATTCCAAGCTATCCCAAAGCACCAAAGCATATAGAGAGGTTTCTCAATAAACTTAAATGTTGGAAAATTTTCACACGTTTGACTTAAAACCTGAAATATTGGATAAATTGAATCGAGGTAACTACTTTAGTTTTCTTTCCAAAGCCCCTATATCATATTGTAGAGCTTCAAATACACCCTCTTGTCTGTTCTAAACCATGGAACTTCATAACGCTTACCATTTAGCGGTAGTTAGCTTCAACATAAAGCAACCATTACATTTTTCCTTGGTTAGTGTTTAGTGTTCGCTTTCGTTAGTTTAGAGTCCATAAGAAAATGTTATAACGAAATCAATACAATGTACATGTCTGGCTACCAGATGTCGAAATGGATCTGCTGAAACGATATATAACACTTTTGTTCATTCCAGCTATATCCAAAGCACCAAAGCTATAGAGAGGTTTCTCAATTACCTCAATAAACTTCAATGTTGGAAAAATTTCATGTTTGACTTTGGAACCTGAAATGGATAAATTGAATCGTTTCACTATATTTGTTGTTTGGTAAGCCACCAATATCATTTGTAGAGCTTCAAATACATTTTCTTATTGTGTTCTTAACATTTTACACATAACGCTTACCATTAAACTTAGCTTCAAAATAAGCAACCATTAAATTTTTCCTAACGCTTACCATTTAGTAAGGTTCATAGCCCCAAATGATTTAAAACATGACAAGAGGGTGTATTTGAAGCATTCCAATATCATATTGGGGCTTTGTCAGTCTCGTGGGCCTGCTGCTCTCAACCTTTCTGAGGATTCACTGGACCGATAATCTCATGGCAATCACTGGTCTACTAGACTGTGCGTTTGCTAAGATGTCCCGTAGATCAAAAACAAACACGATCTCCGTTGTACTACATCACCCCATGATCACAAAACAACAAGGCTTAGTACATTCAGTAATAATAAAAAAAAAAGGGAATCCATTATCTTTTCTAGTGATGTAGAAATACACTATCGTACGCGGCCATTAAACACCCTCATGCAATTTTCTGCTAAACGTCAATATCTTACTCTACATTTATTTGATAGTAAGCTACTTCTTAAAGTTTATTTTCCAACATTATTCTTATGTAAAGTTTCAGTAACCATTTCGCTATAAAAATAATTCATTTTGAATTGGAAATATATTAATATATCAGATTTGTAAGGCGCCAAATCCTCCTGATAATCAAATGCTCAAGGCGCAACTTGTGCAAAAGATGAAATGACGTTACACATAACAAATAGACAACAGGAGAGAAGGTAATGGTAATTGATTTATACCAAATTAAACAGATAGTTTGTAAGATTGTTCTTGAACACTTCAATTAAACTATTATTTCTTATCACTATAGAGGGAGAGCATTCCACATCGACGGCCCAGCATGAGCAAAGGCTTTGCTCCCTCACTTTGTATTAAAGGAGAATGCAACCCAGGCATCAGTGTGCTCTTAGTGAATGGAGATGAACAAGAAGAGTAAACAGTGAAAGTTTTAGCGAAACGGACAATCTGTTCAACAGTTATGAATTTTGAAAGTTTCAGTAAATTTCTATTACGGGGATCCTTGAGTTGGCAACTTTGCCAGCATCTGTGATATCATCGTGGACAAATCTCCATTCATTTTGGGCATAAATCTTTAAAAAGAATTGATTTCTATGAAATTTCAAGTCAAGGAATCATCATAAATCTGCCCCAAATGCTTGTAGAATTGATGTAGTCATGTCATACTCAAATAATCTATTAAACTTCTATTTTTCTTGAAAATGAAGAAAATGTGAAATTCTGTGCATGAAATGAATGGAGAGTTGTCCACGATGACATCACTGATGCTGGTGGAGTTGCCAACTCAAGGATCTCCATAATAAGGATTTATTTGAACAGACTGTCCGATTTTGCTCAAACTTTCTTCTTGTTCTTCATTCACTCATTCACTGGAAGCACACTCCTTTAAGCTTAGGTATCACAAGTAAACCAGAGAGAGTACATAGCAATCTAGAGGAAATGTAATGATTTATCAAGCCAATATAGTACTGAAGAGCGGAGTCATGAAATCGTACGTAGTGAAATAATAGAAACAGAATTTTGAAAGCAATTCGTTGTTTTAAGGGCGACCAATGAAGTGACTTAAGAACTGGTGTGATAACAAAAAATAAGTAATTTGCATTTCTTATGCAAGAAAGAATAATAATAAATGAAATGAAATGAAATGAAATGAAACAAATCATAAGCCCCTTCCCCCTGCATTGTGTCGTTTCCTTTCTCTCCTTTACTTTTTTGCACTCTCCTTTATCTATTCTCAAAAGATTCGATACATTTACATGTTTTTATTGTAATATCTTTATTTTTTCATATTCTATTTTTTTTGGTGTTTTTTCAGATTAAGCAGTTTAATGTTAAACCCATTGCCTACTGGAACCGGGCGGCCCCTGTATTAAGTGAATAGGAATAAGAGAATTCACTAATCAACGGGTTAATAATATAATGATAATATTTTTGCAGATCTTTATCTGTAATTTGAACATTTTCATCTCTCGAGCTGCTTGTTTTTTTTTGTTTTTTTTTGTAACCCGAAGAATGAATGAATGCATGAAAATCCGAAAACAAAGGATTCTCGATATTCTTCGTGTCATATGTTGCAGTCAGCGTGATTTGACCTCAATGAGTGATTGGAAGTCCTTCTTAAATCTCAATGTCAAGAAGAACGTAATGACAATACATGTTTCTGCTCGCATTACATGGCACACGACTGATAGTCTCAAGGTGTAAACCTTGATTGAAAAGTCACCTTTTTTCACTCTGCGCCTGAAGGGAATTCATTACATTACCAATAATTCGAAGACTGGATAACGCTGTGGTCTCTTGTCCAGCTTTAAAAAAATGTCTTAGATCTTGAATAATAATTAATTGAATGCGTAATGAGGATGATCAAAATCATTCTGAAAATGACACTGATTATTATGATAAAAGTGCTAATGACGACTATAGCAGACGATGACTGCAAGGAAGACAATGATGATGATGACGACGGCAATGACTATCTGTAATAATAATGGTGCTGAAAATGATGACTGATGATGACTAGGAAAACATTTATAAATTCTATCATATGGAACGTGATTCCTTTTTTTGGAGGGGGGGGGGGCGGTGGAGGAATTATATCGAAAATGTTTCTGCTTGCAAAGACTAAATATGAAAAACCTCTTCACCAATGAACAGCCCTTCTAGAAATTACCTTAATCACCCCCTGGACGTGGAATTATCTTATCACTCAAAGTTGTAGAGTATCAGTCAAATACAATCTAAATATATTTCAAGTATATTTACAACTGTCTTAATCAATCAGTAATTGTGATATCACAAAACATCAACAAAGAATGAGTGGCTGATAAAAGGATGTCATTAATTTCTTAACGATTAGTATCTGTACATTACTCAGATAAAGCATGGCAATGACATAAGGGCATACCTGAAGAACAGGGTGCAACGTTTCTTCTATTCCCAGCTGTTGCCAATGATTCATTAGTGGGAACCACGGGTAGGAACTTATTATCCTCACAGTCATGGTCAATGTAGCCTTTGGTCTCTGCCTAGTACAATCATTTCAAGATCCTGTCTCAATGGAATCACAGTATATCTTTATAATTGTCTCAGGCCTATTCATTATTGTTATTTAACACGATTTCAAGTACTTTTCTTCTTTTTCATTCGTTTTTTTCCTTTCCATAGATTCCTTTTTCCACCAGATATTCAAAATAATTTTTAATTAGTTCTATGTCCTGCAGTTTTAACTTAAAACATGCATGTTGTATACTATGATATTAGTATTTGCGATTGAGGTTATCTCCTAAAAAGTTTTTCATCTAACTAATATGTAATTAGATTAAAACACAAAATTAAACGAGATCACTAACAAAGATCTTATACAAACAGTCATGACTTGCATATCGTCATGTATTACGTGAATGCAGTTCACAAAATGTTCGAAGCTTTCGTTTTTGTTCTTTTGTCTTCGGTTTGGATATAGTATTTAGTTAGGATATAATATTTCATACAGATGGGGAAAGGGGGCGGGGAGGGAGGGGGGGGGGGGGAACTCGAGCCCTAAGGAAAAGTGCAGCACGCAGCGTACCAGAAAGTGATAAACAGAGGGTGCATGCATGGGTTGATGGGGAATGGGAGTCCCAACACCTGAAAACCCTGGCACCTCGACAGTCCCTGATGATTGGAATATATTCCAATCATCGTGATCAAATAACATATGCAACAGCTTTGGCAACTCTCGTGGAAAAAATTACATGTGATATTATTCTCTCAATTCATATATAATTCGTGTAAACCCTGAAGAAGACGTGTGACTGCGTCGAAAATTTGGTGTAAGAATAAAAAATCATTGTTGGACTAACTGGTGACTGCGTCGAAAATTTGGTGTAAGAATAAAAAATCATTGTTGGACTAACTGGTGATATTATTCTCCCAATTCATATATAATTCGTGTAAAACCTGAAGAAGACGTGTGACTGCGTCGAAAATTTGGTGTAAGAATAAAAATCACTGTTGGACTAACATGCATTACTTCTATACTCTGTCGTCTCTCTTGCCTATCTTGACATTCATATAGGGGAGGGGCGCAAAAAGGCTCCAACCTGTGCTGGGCACGCCACTGTCATATCGGGTGATGCTCGTTATTCCGAAACAAGCAAATTGCGTATACCTTGATGTTCGCTAGTCCGAAAATGAAAAAGGGTTCGTTAATCCGAACATTTGTGGCGTTATTCCGAAGGTTCGTTATTCCGAAAATGAAATAAGGTTCGTTAGTCCGAAAATAACTAACGAACCTTATATCATTTTCGGAATAACGAACCTTATTGTATTTTCGGATTAACGAACCTTCGGAATAACGAACTGTAACCGTAATATCTGCACGTACACATCAACACCAGCGCACGAGCTCGCAATCTCATTGCAGACGATATAAAAGAGGCGCATCCTGTCCAATAAATTTTATTCAGCCTAGCTACGGGTTGAATCGACTGCTACGCAGGCCGTGTAGGTTTTATCTTTAGACTAACAAAATGCACACTATTTTGCAAGGGAGTGTCCCAACAAATGAGAGCGAATGATTGACTAATACCATCTTCATTCATATCCCCCTTTCTAAGAAAATTCTGATCTGAAAGAAATAAACGGGGATAATTTTTTTTAAAGCGTTGTTGGTATTTTTTAAAAACATAATTATGAAATCATTGTTATTGAAATCGCGACATTGCTTCACTGGTCATCGATCTCAGAGAATCATTTGGAGGGAGATATTTTGGTGGATATTTAGTGCATGTTTTCTTCTTCACATTGGTAATGGATGTGCTCCAGTACTACCAGCGGAGTTGGTGGAGGAGGAATCAGAAGAGGTCGAGGCAGCACGAAGAAGAGTCCCTGTTACAAAACCACCCCAGTGGTATTCAGATCCAGGTAACTATTTACAGCTTCAATTACTCTATCTACCTTCGTCGTTTTCTTCCCTTGGGAAAATAATAAGGACTGAAATTGAAAGGTTTCCATGTTTACTGGTCTTTCTTCATTGCGTTGGTTTCGTGTAACATTACAGTAATGGATGCTACAGCTTTATTCTTTTATGGGACCTCTGAAATGTTGAATAGTTCCAAGCAGACCTATAGACATACAATATAATTTGCTCGCTCTCTTTCTCTCTTTCTCTCTTTATCTCTCTCTCCTTCACACTCTCTTCTCTCTTTCTTTTTTCTCTCCCTTCTTTTCCCCCTGTCTTTTCTGCATCTCACCATTAAAAAGAATGGACAGCTGTTCACAGGCTATCATACAAACATTGAGGATAAATACCAATAATGTTTGGAAAACAATTCGCAATCCACTTGTCTTTCTCAAAGGACAATGTCAGCTGGTGTTTCGTTTAGGGTACGATCATTGTATATCACTGCTATCCATTCAGACAAGGCATTTATCACAGAGTAAATAAGCGTGTCAATTTACTATGCTATCAAAACCCTTAGATATTAAGGGACTTAAGTGTTTTGCATGTTTATAGTATTACAAAGATTATTTTGCATTGTCCTGAAGTTCTGATTTTTTATTCAAGGTCATCCAGATTTCATTGAAAGCATGGCCATGATATATTTTAGTTTACGGCCACCTATGAAAGAGGTTTGCAATAAAGTACAGAATTGTTTTGTGATGACGGATTAATTCTTATATTGGGTAATATTATTTCTGTCAAGTCCCTTGTCCGAAGGTAGTCCACCCTTATCTAGGCAAATCTAGGGCATTTGTCCACAATTTTATAGGTTACCAAGTATTATGAACATGCATCATTATTCTGATAGATATGCCAGCTCCATTAGGGCCGTTAGCTCCCTACAATCTGTAGAAATCCTAATTATCTTAGATGTATCGGTAACCGATGGGACAAAACAGTTCCTACTTGCCGTTAGAAGTACTGAACATACTGAAAAATTTTCAGAGTAAAATCATTTTCTATTGATCACACAGCCCTGTTTGGACCAGCTCCGTTTGGGAGCATATAGACTGGGTTAATCACCTCATGATTTATGCAGCTAATTCATGAAGAATAGAATAGAATAGAATTTATCTACTCACTTTCCACATTTTATATGACAATCAAAACATAGCAACACCAGTTTACATCAGAATCAAATTATAGTTTTAAAAAGAACAATAATCACAAACACAAAATACATTATTTATAGGTTTAGGAACAAATGAGTAGAAATGAGGTGACCTACCAAAAAGCATAGCTTGTGTACTGAAGGCCACCAGTACATACAAACACACACACACGCACACACAAGCCTACATCACTCTACTACTGAGGACAACTATTGGACTACTATTGCCTCCTGTCCTCGCAAGGCTGACGGAATAAACCCAAATCCTTTGTTTGACAACGGTTTCCAAGGACTATTGTTTACTAACCGAGGACTATTGCTCTCAGGAATTTTCTTTGTTCACTGTCCTCGCTTGCAAAGCTATACAAGTATACACACGCCCACACAAGACACACACGCGCGCGCGCGCACACACACACACACACACACAAACAACAATTATGAATAATACAGGAGTATAATAAATATGTTTGACTAATTACTAAAAATTGACAACATTGGGGGAGAGGATATAAAAGCGTGCAAGTAGGAAATAACGAGTTCAAAAGGGGACTATGTACAGGGGAAGACTAGAGTACGTCCAAAGGCAATTACCCTGTAACAATTACCCCTACCAGCACACTAAGAAAAAAGGTTCAATTTCGCACCCTCAAATGCAACACTGGGAGCTCCTTTATGGGTACAGGTTTGCACCCTAAGAAGCATTTTGCACCTTTAAGGGTGCAGTGAGATACACTTTGCACCCTTAAGGGTGCAGAGTTGTACCCATAGGTTGTACCCTTTAGGGAAGGTGCAAATTTGCACTCTTTCGACTGTAAAATTCTGCACCCGTAAAGGTGCAAAGTTGCTGCTTTAAGGATGCAGATGGGTATTTCCGGGTGAAAACAAATACAAAAGGGTGCATCTTTGCACCTTTTTCATGTAGGGTGCAAGATCGCACTCAAAGAGATGCTGCCAGTTTTGCATTTAGGTTGCAAAATTGAACTCATTTTTCTTAGTGTGAGACAATCACCACTCGGTCGACTACAGCGTGGAAAAATGCCCAGATAGTTTCCCCACACAATTTAACCCCCTTTCATGATCATTTCCATATAAAAGATGGTTTTGAAAGAAGTAATGAACTATACATATTCAATATGAGGATTTGGAATTGTTAGTTCTCTTGGTCTAATAAAATGTTGAGAACATTTTAAATGCCATAAAAATGGAGAGAATAGAAAACGAGACATTTGAATTCGTCACTGGGGACGAATTAGGTCGTCTGTCAACATCTGATTTAAAGAAAATTTCACCCTCTTTGTAAGAGATTTCTCAGCTGTAAGTACTCGAAGTAAGGCGAAAATTGAGCATACAAAAAGGAGGTATTGCTCAAAGAAGTTAGGCAAGTGCTTTGCCGATACACCAGAATAAAGTCCGTAGAGTAGACGAAAAATCGGATTCTTATATCACTTCGTGCAGTTAAAATTTCGGTACAATCCCAACCTCCGATTAAACAAAAATAACACAAAAGAGATAGAGAATTTTCTCAGCTACAACATATTCAAAGCTGGGCGAAAATCAAGCAGGAATAATGGAGCTGTTGCTCAAAGAAGATGGGAATATAGAATCAAGATTTCAGAAAACTCATGTTCCATAGAGAATACATGTAAAATGTGAAAAATTGACATACCTCGATTTATAACAAAAATATCCTATGATGTCGTAGCCAAATGAGAAATAAATGTCACCCTTAAGGTAGAGAATTGTTTCAGCTACAACATATCAAAATCCTGGCGAAAATCTACCAACATTACGTGCGACAGTCTTATTTAAATGCAGATAATGTGATGTCATAAATTTCAAATCGATTTTTTGAGTAGAGGTGCCGATATGATGACGTTATAGCATCGACGAAGCATGTTTTTTAAAAAATGGATTCATATCAACAACTCATAAGCTTTCAAAATATGTTTAAAAATATTGGTGGTCACAACCCATTTTGAAGAGCTATAGCGGATTTTTAAAAGGCTCATTTTTGCGCGTTTTTACATTATTGTCCCAATGTTCCCTAGGACAGTGCGTATAGACCAATCCCACAACGCAAGAGGGCAGCAGACTGTTCGACACAGTTCGACATACTGCGGTGGGCGCTCCAACTTGTATAGTACACAAGTCAATAGCGTGTTATTTACATTCGTTCGATTTTTTTGTCTATTTTGACCAATATATGCAGATTTCGTTTAATACTTGCAATGAGAAATTATCAGGGAAGTTCAGGCCGCAGCTGTGCGGTGCTTAAATGCCACAAGATCTTATTGGAGAAAGTTTAAAAGTTGGAAGCTAACTGAGTGCGAAATTCACTCGCTTTTGACTCATGAAGCCTATTTGTGTGAGAAGCCGTACTCCCTATACAGGTTTCCGTAAGCAATGTGAAGGAATTCGTCGCCAGTGGGTAAAAACATCAACAGAAAGGACTCTGAAGTCAAGAACATTATCATTATACTTTAGCGTAAAATATAATGAGTGAAAACATGACTTTGTAAACAGGGTAAGATTGAGGGCTCCCGTTTACTACGGCTTCTATGCTGCAATCGAACATTTACTGACAAAACTAAGTTGAAAAACCATCGAAAGTACAAAAATACATCATACCTTCATCTGTCAGATATGGCCATTGTCTTACCGCATCTACCCATGTGTCCATGCTTTATTTTATTGATCTAGAATAAAGTAAATGGAACAATATCGGGGCATATATCTCATATCTTACCTTCATTTTGTACACAGAGCCAGTCGCGGTCAGCGTCGCCGATAGAGGGTCAAATACATAAACCGGAGGTGAAATTGGTCTATATCGAATAAACCCAACTACATTCAAAGAGGCTGCACTACCGATCATGCAGCAAGGTGCGGCCTCCTGTTGTGTCCCACATGCTATAAACTGACCAATGCATGTTTTTACTCGCACTCCTGCATGCTCATCTTTATTGCATATAAGTGAGCCAACCCAAATCCTGCACCTTGTCACCTCCACTGGCACATGACATTATTGACATCCCTGTATAGCTTCCAAGGAGCTGCATTTTGGGATTACTCCAACAAGTAACGAGTAGACGAACGTATGGTTTGTTTCCCCATGTCTGCGCAGTGCCCAAGTCTGAGCATACGCGTAACTGCGCGATTCTAACATAACATAAGACGCGACGAACATATCATCTTTATATCAATTTTGATATGTATCAGCGAATAATTGAAGAAAAAGTGGTGTAAAACGTCTTTTTATGTATTTTTACTCACATGCCTTGAAAATGCCACCTTTCATGCCAAAAATCGCGGACTGCATGTAGAGTGAATGAATGCGCAGACATGGGAACCTTCCAGTTTTTAGTGTCAAATTGACACCGTCGCCTATTCTTGTGAAAATGACATTGTTCGGGTATTCGAATTTTAATGAGATTTTCGGCATAATTACGCTCTAGAACATGAGGATTGAAATGAGGTCAGCCATTAGAGGAATACCAAAGGGAAAACTTGTCAATTTCAAGTGAAATGTTAGGTGCGCAGACAAGGCCCCCCCCCCCCATCATACAGATTTTAAACTTCGGCGCGCGTGTACGACTTTATCAGCAGTTGAAATTGATTCTAAATTAAAGGGGGTACCCAATGCTGAAACAATGGGCCGTATCGATAAAACCAGCAAATGCTTTTTCTAACCTTCTGCTTGTATCTTCAGATATTCCAAATAAGTCATCGCTAGCAAAAAGAATGTTTGACAGCAAAAGCTAACATTCCTATTCAAATTTTCCTGAAAATCAAAAGAAAAGGTTTTGTTCTTGTACACAAAGGCTTGCCGGATTAGGAAATGCCTGTATGAAAAAGACGAACTTTCTTTCTTGATTGATTTTTGCAAGCTCCTCTCCTAGTAGCTTACGCCTTTTCTTGCAAAAACACGATGCAAATTACCAGTCTTTATTTTCAAATTTCAAATTTCCCTCACTCTCCTTTGAAGATCATCAGTAAGCTGAGAGATGTATCATCTTTAGTCTCAAAAGTTTGTTATAAAACATTATGATTTTTTAAAAATCTTGTTTTGTTGGGTTATAGTGTAAAAATACCAGTTTCAAAGTATGATATCCACAGGAAGTATTTTTAAATATCAAAAATGTGTACCAATGTTTGAAAAATATATGAGGATCGGTTGCACAGAATAGACATAAGGAGTGCGCATGCGTGTGTGACTCACCTTACCGTACTGTGTGTACTGGCAAATCACGCGGCGGGAGGCACATAACGGCATTTTCAAATTCAAGCAAAGTGGTCCTCTAAGTGATTGTCTCGTGAGACGAAGGATAATAAAATCGCCGTTTGCGTCTAACTTACACTTTTTTTCATTCCAAATTATGGTTGGTTTCAGGGTTTTTGAATGCAAATACACGTGCTCATAGACATGTTTCATCTTAGTTAGAGAATTTTTTTAATCAGCTACTCACAAAGTTTAGCCAATGCCTTTAAAACCATTTTGGTTATATTAAAAAGCAGTAGGTCAAATCGTTTTCTGCATCAAATTTGGAAAGTGAGCGAGGAGTAAAACTTTGGACAAGGCTTACGCATCGGAGCACAAATCTCCTTTGTACCATTTCCTGAAGGCATCTTGATCTGATGTTGGAGTGCATAGCCTGTTATAAACTTTCAAACAATATACCACCTGGGAAACAACATACCACTTACCTGGCAATACTGGACCCTAGAACATTTGATTGATAATTTTTTTTACTAAGAGCATAGAGATGTACATTCAGAAGAATATTTGAACCGTAGCCTTGTGCTTGAGTATACCAGTTGTCTCAAAAAAGCTTAAGGGCAGCTTATATATATATGAGTACTTTGCTTTCGTAAAGTATTTTTACATTATTGCGAGCATTGGGTAAGATCACTGAAATTGGTAAAGTAATTTTGGCTCTATGCCCTTTTATTTAGATAAGATCATTTTAAAATTTCACGTGTGTTTTTTCCCTGATGAGAGTAGAGTTGTATCGAGAATGGCCTCTATCAGCATTTATGTGACATGTTACAATGGTTGAGGAAAGCCCAATGACATGAATGATGCATTTCATCATAAGAAACATGCCATAAAACCGGCGTAGATGATCTTGGTATTTTTCTCTCCGATAGAAGATACTTTAGAAATGATTTATTTTAAAAAAGTATATATATACAATTTTTGAAGGCAAAATGGGCCCCCTATACTAAAAATTCGCCTTTCCGCTTATTGGGACACCCGGTATAGATCTCAGGCCAAGAAAAAGGTCCGGTGCAAGTGATCGCTTGAGCATTCACTTGGGCATTATAGCTATTACCATGTAGCTTTAGCTGCTACGCAAATCCTCCTTTTATCGATACGGCCAAATGTTCCTTCATTTCAAAGAGCACAATTTTATTAGCAGAAAATCATCTGCCTAAAGTTAAAAAAGTCGTGTTGCCAAGAAAAATCCAAAATTTGGTAAGATTTCAGCCTATTTTTGGCCCCTCAGCTGTGTTCCAGTTTCAATTTGGTACCCGGTACCCACAATGACGTAATTGTGGTTAACTTGTTGCGCAATTCTAGCAAAATGTGCGAAAGGTGTAATACATATTGTACAGTCTGGCGCGCGCCACAACTGCAATGCGCAAAGCTGGGCGTGGTTACATTTACGTCATACCATGGTCATACATCATACTCAAACTTTTCGGTCAACCCTTGACTAATCACAAATAATTTGCCAAAATGCATTGATTTCGATTGAAAATCATCAAATTTTTAATGTTGTTGTTCTTAGAATTCTATTCTCGATCATATATCAAAACAAATTAACAATTGTGTAATCACGTTAGTGGAAATTGTTAAGAAAAGTATCAGGAATGAAATCAGGTGGTAAAAACGACGTTTTACGCTTTCTATGGGCTGCGCACGCAAATATGACGTGCGCGCAAATTTTTGAAATGCTTAAAATGGCCTGAAACGTGTGCAAAATGAGTTTGAGCCGATTCTGAGCAATTCTAATTTTTGTGCGCGCATTGACGCGCGGACGTATACGTACGCGCGCGCCTAAGTGGTTGAAATTCTATGAAATGATGTGAACCTTACATGTTAAATATGAATGAGTAATGATCTTTCGTTATGAAGATATTATCACTACAATATTTCCACAAAATGGCGCCTAGATGACGTCACGATAACCTGATGACCCTGAAAGTTTGAAAGTTTGAAAGTTTATTGAGACTCAACGACCCACATGGGGTATGGGAGTATAATACACAACTTTACAAATCTAAAATATAATCACAAACAAATGGCTTACTTCGAACCATCGGGTGATCGCGTCGGGCTGTGTAATCGCGTAACCCGACCTTTGGGAAAACAGCCCCCTTTATTTGCGAAAGGTCGGGTAAATCGGATGTTAAAAAATTGATTTATAGTACTTGTGGTCATTGACATAAGGCTAATCTTTTACGCGAAAATTCGTGAAAAACCTACCTTCAATTGACGAAGTATCGGGTTAAATTTTTTTAAAAATCCATTTCTTCGTTAAGATAATTGCGCATGCATATTAGGAACACGTAAATCTTTTTCAATCATTGATAGGGCCTATTATTTTTTTATGACGCATTCAATTTCAATATGATAATAGGTTCCAATCTGTCGAAATTTAATCTATCTATTTAAAGAGAAAATATACAAGATCTACAGGCTGTTTGAAACGAATAGACTGCTCTTGCATTATCAGATTATAGATGTAGGCCAGCTACCTATCTCTTTCAATGCATTAACAGACTTTCATGGGAATGCATATTTTTTTTTCTTAAAACCACTAATCATCGAGGGGGGGGGGGGGAAATCACATGCGATGATAATGCATGGGAAGAATTATACTAAAGAATTTATAAAGTGTTATTGATATCCAGAAAGATACATGAACATATATTTGTAGCCTCCCCACCCCCGCCCCCCTTAAATCACGGATAGACCCATGGCCTTTTAGCTAGCTACCTTGATCTTGAAAGGATAATGAACTTTAAAAATCTGATCAACCCAAAAACATTTCTTGGAACTATCTCCTTTAAAAACTCTGCATGACTTCATCATCTCCCATTCTCAGTCTCCCCTCCCCTTCTCTCTCTCTCTCTCTCTCTCTCTCTCTCCCTCTCTCTCAGACACCCTCAAAATTTCATTAAAAATAATCACGCCTGAATTGATTTTTCATCTCTTTCTTCCTGTATCTGCCTCTGTCTCTCTTTCCACCCCTTTCCATCTCTTTTGAACACATCCTCTCCTCCCGGCACCCTGGTTGCTTATTTTTTCATACCCCCCCCCATACTGATATCATTAATATACATATCTATCCAGTAAGAGGGGGCTTCAGTATTTTTATAGTTGTGCATGTCTCCGGCATGTCTACATGTATTACAATTATATCCTTTCAAAGATTGCTATGATTTACATGATCATTTTCAAACTACATTTGCAGCCTAAAGTACATATGGATAATTTGTTATGTGATGATTACTTTTCTGCATGGCAATTACATGTTCATAAGTTCACTATGATAAAAAGGAACAAGATCAGCCTTCACTCATCGTTTACAAGTAGAATGTATTTTATATTAATCATAACAATTTTTGTAATCATATACTCTGTTCAGAACTTGCAACAAAATAAAAGTAGACTATAGAGTTTTACATCATCACTATCATTTACAAGCTAGTAATTTGAATTACTCACAATGTACCAAGGCCAAATTGAATCCTTTTCTACTTCAAAATAATACTTGAATATGTAAATAGATATTTGACAGAACTCTTAGTCAGATTTTGTGAACAACTCAGGTAGAATGAGCTATTCCATATCCCTTTAGAAGTTATGAATAAAATTCTTTATAAAAACAACTGAAACAGTGATTTTGTAACTTACATACCCATCAATCAATCCAAATTACAGTGTAGGCCTACATGTATGAATTCTCCAATCCTCTAATGAAACAATAATCTGCTGTAAGAGTTTCAAATAATCCACACACACACACACCTATGGGGGATCAGTTTCTAAAAATAAATACAATCATTTGTTCTAAAACTTTGTCCAATGACATTGTAAAAGATTTTGATGATAATCCAACATTTTGGAATGTAATTTGAATTGAATTGTGGAGCAATTAGTCATGATTCATGAAATGGCGGCAATATTGTTAGAAAGCACTCTCAGATAATTCATCTTCGTTTAGTTCAGGATTCATGTAACTCTACACCCAAATGAATCTAATTCCATACAGATTAAAGCTAAATTAAGGTTTGGATATCTTTATGCAGCCCCTCCCCCTGAAAATCTTCAACCTTTTTCATTCTAAATTTTCCCCTAATTCTACCCAAAGTGTGCACTACATCATTCAATTTCCAATCTGAGCCACTTGGTTACTGATCACTTCCTCCCTTGCTTGTTCCTTCAAACAATTACATGATCTTGCACCCAACCCTCAACCCCAAGTAATTACATTTGCAACTTATGTAACACAATAGGTTAAGATATATATTGAAGGATCTGGTGCAAATTTTCGTTGGAATTTGGGGAAATTTTCAGTAAAAAATATGCATGTCTAAAAAACTGCTGAGTTGGGCTACTGCTCCCCTCGCCCCCTGCTGCACACAGGGCCAAGATCCTCACTTGGTGAGAGACAGATCTTCAAAGGAGGGGCCAATGCACTGAAGAGATGAAGCTTAACTCTTTCAGTCTGTTAATGAAAACAAGATAAGATTGAAAGTTGACCTGAATTGTGACAAATACAAATACAAAGTATAAACAGTTGGAACACTAAATTTTTAACTTTGCAGACCAAGGTTTATAAATCAGTTTAGTTTATCTTATTTCTCAGTTCTCAAAATACAATTGATATTCATACAATAGAAATACATAATACACACATTGTAAAATTCATGTCTCAGCTTAAAATTTGATGATAAAAAAACCCAAAAAAAACTTGAAAATGAAATGAGAGGAAATCAGAAAACCAAACATAGCTTCTGCTTGTACAGCAAAACTGAACAAGTAAAACAACAAGTATTTGGCTTTTAATAATTAACATTCCCTTGCAATCTTATTGCAAAAAAAATAAATTTATTAATGCAAGTGCATTTGTGTGAGCAAGAAATGTTGGCAAGATATTTTGATCCTGAAGCCTATGTCAATTCAAGGAAACTTGACTGATAATATTTTCAAAGGAACCACAAAAAAAAAGAAAAGAAACCAGTTCCATGGGGGATGATTACCCCCCCCCCCACCCCCCAAAATCACATTTCCAAGTTGAGACAGTGATAAATAGAAAATTTACATAGAAATTCCAGAATGAGTGTATTTGCAACCAAGGCCAATGGCCTTGTAAAAATGTTAAACCCTGGCTGAAATTTGACATGTTGATAGCCACTTGACCAAATTTATGCAGAATTCCCTTACCTTCCATAACTGGAGTTGTAACTAATTCATTCCTTATAGAAATTGTCTTCATGCTCAGTCAACAAGCAATCATCACCTACATCTCCAAGATTATTGATGTGGATGCAGACATGAATGCAGCCTCAAGTTTCAACCTAGGTATCTGATGAACAAAGTCCAAACAAACGAATGAATAGGGTGCTCAGAGCTACCTCTCAACAAAGAAAATAATTTTCATTGGAGTCTCAGTCTGTATCTACAATCAGGGAGTAGAAGCATGATTAAGTCATACCCCCTCTCATCATGCTTGCTTATCAGTCTCTGCGGAATTTGAGCTAAACTGTAAGTTATATACAGTCATAGACCCCCACCCCCGGAAAGACTTCCTTTTGCGACAGCCACCCATACTTGCTAACGGAATAAAGCACACCTTGCATGTTGGGTGGCTGTTGCAAAAGGAAGTCTTGCCCCCCCCCCCCCCCCCCAAGGCCACCCCTTTACTTTCCAGCCAATGTCAGGTCCCCGCACGGCGGCATCCCGAACCGAATGCGTTCGGGCTGCCGCAGCAAGCCCCAGCGCAGCCTGCCTTGCTTCACACAGCTTCATCATGTAACTAGGAATTCGTCAACACACAAACAAACTGCAGCAGGTGGGATATTAGACGTTCAACCTCACCATAAACTGATTTGCATTTCATTTATAATCATCAGCAATCCGCCCGAAAGTCTGGGCAAGATGTTGCGAGGTGACAGGGTGCTTAGCAGAATGCAGCGGTAACAGAACTGCCGACGATGAAAAAAATTACAAAGTTCGCGAGTATTTTGCACATAATTTCATGACATACAACTCAGGACAGTTCTCTGAAAATATAAAGAAATTAACACAGATTCGCTACAACCTATTACGAATAAATTCCATTTTTTGACAAATTAGCGAAATTTAGACTGTACTCACCTCTCTTAACTTTTCCTAAAAATCCTGATTCTGTGTGGATAGACTGCTAACTTTCATTCAAGCCGTTTTTGTTGTATTTATTTGTACGCAAATGGACACGACCATTCGCATTTTTGTCGTATTATTTTTATGAAGCATCGGGTAAATTTCACTCTTTGAACCAAACCGTTCGTAGATTTAAAGCGTATATTTCTCAAATGGTAGATCCGACCTTTCGCATATCAAGTGGGCTTTTTTCACGAAATGTCTCGTTACGCGATTACACGGCCCGACGCGATTACCCGATGGTTCGAAGTAAGCCCAAACAAATGAACATATATACATTATAAATACAGATAAACATGAAATAATGCAAAAAATAATAACAGAAAGAGGATCAACGCAGGCACTGCCTGAAATTGTAAACTGAAAACCTTAGGAGAACATGCCCTTGATAGGCCCGATAACTGACGAAAATTTGACGAAATTTGACTGAACCGATTTTTAGTTTCATGGCCACAAAAAAATGGGGGGAAAATAAATAAAGAAAATTCTAACGAAATTAAGAGGTGATCTGTCAAAGATGACAGACCACCTACTTAAGGTCATCAAACAACATGCGATTCTTAGATAGACAGATAGATAGATGAATGGTACTTATTGGTTCATTTCCATGTATCGCAGTTACAAGTTAGTGAATTGCAAATGAATAAAAGATCGATGTAAAAGACAAGTATACATTTAAGAGATATCATAACACAATCTACATAAAATATGAAGTGCATGTACATTAATCTCACCGACTAAATCCGTTTGGAGGAGGGGGGGGGGGAGGAATGACCGAAATATTTTGTCAAAATTTCTTGCTCATACTCCATTATACACACTCTCTCGCCCGCCCGCACACCGCCTCCACATACATACTATTTGTTTATTTTTGCGAGCGAGCGAAGCGAGCAAGCCAAAAATAACCACTTCTTGCTGTAAAGGAAGTCTTATTTTTTCATCAAAATACAGTCTAAGCCCATAAGATATTTTAATCGTATATTTGGTCACCTCAACAACAAATGATGACATACATCGCTGGATCCAGTTGTTTGCTGTCCCAAACCACCCTGCTTCTAAATATTATGAGCGAGCGAAGCGAGCAAGGAAAAGACAGTCTTTCGATGATAAAATATCATTTCGTCATCAAAATACACCATATGCCTATAAACATATCAAAAATATAGTCGGTCATGTCCATTGCATGCCCAATTTGTTTGCCTTCCCAAATAATTCTTTATATGAGCGAGCGCAGCGAGCGAAGAAAAATGTAATAAATATACTAAATGATCTTATATTGTAAGAATTCGAGATAGTCGGCCACGTCGCCGCAATATTCGGGAATCTGCTGCTGGAATATGAGTGACTGCTGATCGAAAACATCTTATTTCTAGATTTTACGAGCGAGCAATTAAAAAAAAATAACGAAACCAGGTTCTACTACTCCCTTCTTGTGATTTAGTAGCGTAAAATGATTTTTATCGGCATCTTCCGTTCTCACAGAGGCTATTGAGAATAGGTTTATGTTCACAGGCCGTTATCTCCTGAAAATTCATCTATTTTAGATCAAATTGCCGCTCGAATCATTGTAGTTACATAGGCCTAACTAACAAGTTATGAGTAGAAGAATGGCATAAACTTTGGATAGAGAGACAAGATGCAAACCTATTTTCTTTCTAAAGAATAAAAATATAACCGACATTGGTTGAGATAATGAAAATGCGAGTGAACGCTTCTAAGTTGTTCCTTTATTTATATTCCTCTTTTTCCTTTCTTTTTACCTCCCTTTTACAATAATATTTCTTCTTTAAAAAGTGAGGGGTATATTTGTACACGCCACCCCCCTCTCGAAAAGGTGTGTGTGGAGGAGGGGGGGGGGGGGGGAGAGGGGGTATATCCCCCCGGATTTACGCCAATGATTAATCTTATACAATAATAATACAATTAATACAATCAGTACGATACAATGCCAAGAAATAGTTATTAGCCAAAGAATGACAAAAGCATAAGGGAACAGGGACAGACTTAATAATGATAGAGATGATATAAATACATGTAGGTGAGAGAGAAAGAGAGAGAGAGAGAGAGAGATAGAGGGAGACAGAGAGAGAGAGGAGAAAGATGGAGGAGAGAAAGATGGAGAAAAAGAGAAAAATAGAGAAAGGAGGGGAGAAAAGATTCAGAGAGAAGGGAAAACAGGAGAGAGAGAGAGAAAAAAAAACATGCTCTTAATGACGATTATGTACATACTGACAAAATATACATTGCAAAAATGTGAATGTTAAAAGGTGCGTCATGAAATAATCTGACTATTATATGGTACAATTCAAAAATAATATATTGAATGTGTAGTATAATAAACCTCATATTTATAAAATAATATATTACAGAATATAACATATATGATGGAAATTGGACAATGCAATATGTTTCAAAGTATTATACATTCATGTAAGATTTTTACAAACGGATCAAATCTGGGATTTGGCTATTCTGCATAGGTTTAGTTTTACACCTGGGTTCAGGGATCTTGCTAGTCCTTCGTAATGTTCTGTATTGAACTCTTTGGGCAATGAATTGTTCGAATTGGTCAGTGCATGAAAAAGTTTTCTTACTGAAGTAACAGTAGATCATTTCGACGACTTTCCAATGTTTGTAATCTCGAATGAATAATAGTATTCCTTTCTGAAGGTGACCCTTAAAGCTCTTTTTTGTAATCTTTCTAGGCGTTGTCTTTGTGCACCAGTGAGGCCTCCGCTCAAACTGAAGTTATATTCAAGGATTGGGCGAATATAGCCGATGAAAATAGCAATTAGATCTTGAAAAATGAATAGGGTGCACTGAGGAGCAAACAAGTCAACAACCTGTGAACAGCACGGCAAGAAGCAGAGTTGATATTCTTTTAGCAGGAGGGGGGGGGGGGGGGGTAGCGGGGGTAAAAACATGAACTCAATATTTCATATTCTGAAATATCATTTTACATGCTTGCTTAACTATAATGTTGATGATTTTCATGTCTTTATGTTAGCTGCCCTGCATGGACCATTAAGTAGGTCATTTAAGTCCTGGGCTTTCTTACCATGTGTTTTATTCGCCTTTATTGTCATTGGATTCAGCAAATTCAAAATTCAATTTCCATAAAGGAATGTATTCAAATACTTCTGCAGTATTTTTGCCAGTAGTAGCGTGATAAATCTATCGTATCAGTAGATTTACCCTACTTATTACTGTTTCAAACGAACTGTCTTGCAAACTGGTCTCCATGCATCTACCCCAGATATATATATATTCACGCTTTTAGAAATATTGGTCTTTTTATTTCAAATTGAAAGCGAAATTTAGATTACAATTCTGCGCGCAACTAGCTTTTACAGTTGTGTAAATGACATAACGAAGTGTTTATTTTTCATCGATAAAATGCGAGAGCTAAATTTCTGTGACGTGTCCAAAGACACGACCCTAAAAGTTCTGCACTTAGATTAAAATGCTGTGGCAAAAGTTCTTATACCTTATCTGATGATGGCTATGATGATTCTATCGTCCTTCTTCCTCTTAGATGGATCCGAGGTTCGCTTTCTTGTCCTGGGTGATATTGGAGGTCAAGACGAGCCACCTTATATCACCTACGATCAAGAGGACGTCGCTTGGGCTGCCGGAAAGGTCGCTGAAAACTTCCAAGCGGACTTCGTTGTCGAACTCGGAGATAATTTTTACGAAAACGGAGTGAAACACGTCCACGATCCACGATTTCAAGTAGGTAGTAAAACAGGTGACTTTAAACGGAATTAGAAAAATGAGGGAAATAGTTTGATGTATATGTTTGAAGGAACTCAGATAAATGATATGGACAATTTTCGAATTGAGACCATTATACTCATATAAACATCAATTGGGAAATTGATAATGACACTCTTTATTGTCGGATAACTCTTAAAATGCTGTTTCGGTTACCAAGAACTATCTCAAGTTACTAGAAGCATCAAGATTGCCCACGAAAATCATCAGCAAGGTATTTCTATAAAAAAATAGGATTATTACTTTGCTTCCATTTAACCTTTTATGAAGAATTCGCCTCAACTCACTAGGGTAAATTTGAAAGCAGTAGATTTATACATACTTTATTCAGATTTTTATTGGAAACAACAGCGTTATATTTCAAGCAGTAAAGTGGTATCTTATTTTTAAAAAAGCTCTCATTTCGTTTTGTTGATGATATTTGAAGATGCAGAACTAAACGACTTAAGACAAGACGACCCGTTTCTCTTTCAGATTTTAATAGTGTATAGGCCTATCTCGATTGATTCAGAACAGATCTTAAAAGGACAGAAGTTTGTTGTCATTTACACTATGCTCGTATATGTAAATGAGTGGATCTTCGACTGTTCCTACTTATTTTGGGTGTGTGCATTTTTGTGTTGTTTGACATCGCTACGTATTTATCATTATTATTATTATTATTTTTTTTTTACTGTTAACAGTGTCTGCTTGGTTTTTTTTTTGTGTGTGTGTCATTAGCTCGCCCCCAAAAGGGTGGTTCTTTTACAATTTGGGGTTTCAAACTGAAGTATTTCCTAATTATTTTCAAAACCATAAAAGCTACCCTAACAAATTCGGTATCATTCTATATTAATATCCTATTTCCTAACAACTTTTCATTGGTGTAGGATATTTCTGGAGTTACAGCATTTCATAGAGAAAGGCCAGGGATGGTGGCGGAAGCGGCGCCGCGTGTACAAAGTGCATGAGAAATATTTAATTTTGGTGCATTTTTTTGAAAAATGCTAGTTTTTCTTTCAACTTGGCATATGACAACAAATTTGATATCGACTTAATGCTAACGTACTCAACTTTTCTCTCCAGTGACTGATCAGCATTTCTCTCCTATGACTGAAAAGCAAGGTTCCTTGAGAAATTCTAGTGTTTGAACCAGGAATTTTAGTTAAAAAGTGGAATTGCAAGTACTGAATAATTTTTAAAAAGATATCTGACACTTTGGATGTTAATATCTTTTAAGTTAAAAAAAAGTTTCACCAGATCAAGACTTTCACAATGTAAAGTTTGAGTATGTCAGTTCATTTGAAGAAAGTGTCATCATATTTCTTTTAGTGCCTTTCTTAAACCAATACTTCGAATATTTGAATTAGATTTTCACTTCCTGAAAAATCCAAGTCACAAAATCTGTGTGTATCAGTAATTAATTCAGAGCACAAGAATTGTCATTGTGGATTGCAGCTGAGGTTCCAAAGCAATTCTTTTTAACCCCAGAGTCACGAATCATTTATGATGCTGGGGAAGCAAAAGGTTGTGACAAAAATGACAGGAGCAATGCACAATGGTATTGTTGTTTTCTGAATCAATTACAGATACACACAGGTTTTGAGGCCTTGGCTTTTCCAGAAGTAAACAGATAATTCGATCATTAAGAATTGTTTTAAGAATATTAATGCAGAATGTTTCATGGTAACTACTCCAAATAATTTAGTATCATTCAACTTTAAATTATAAGAAACTCAGTCTTATTAGGAATATAACTATTGAGTAAGCAGTGATGAACAGTAATGATTTTTTAACATCCAGCCAAAGGCCGACACAGTGTGTATTGTAATCAACCGATGCCCTGGGTCTGTATGCCCACATGGGGTGGTCTATCCATGCATGCAGCTCAGTCCCCACCCCCAAAAAGTGGTTAATTATGCCACTACACAGCTGTATTGCCAATGGCGCAGCCTGACCATTTTTTAAACATGAAAATCTAATTATAGGCTAAGGTGCACACTAAAGCCCCGAGGCCCGTTATGCCCATAGCATTTTATCTAGCTGGAGCAAGCTGAGGAAAGGGCGTCCCCTTCTAACATAAGTGTTTTTTTTTAAACAAAGAAATCTTATGATGAGGTGCACACTTTATAGTTGAAGTTTCATTAAAATTTACAAAAGATAGAAAGCCCTATAGATTATTCTGACCGATTAAAATGAAGGGGGAGATAAATCCAAAATGGGTTTTTATCGGCATGATTAGAAATACATTTTGAGAAATTTACGTATTCATATTATAAATATATATATATATATTTCTTTTTTTTTTTTTTTTTTTTGGGGGGGGGGTCTTAGTCAGTGTCATAATGTCACTATGATGTCCTTATAATGTCATATGTAATTGAAATTGCCGATATCAACATTTTTTTTTTTTTGGGGGGGGGGGGTCGGGCGTTGAGCCCCCCAAAAGCCCACCCGTAGAACTGCGCCTGACGTCCTCCCCCTGAGGGGGACGCCGCCTCCCACAGCTTGCGCCACTAGCAAACAATCACCACTTCCCTGCATGTGCTCTAAACTAAATATTGGTGCAAAGTCAAGAAGTTCAATACAGGGGTTTAATGTCATACTCATAATGAATTTTTTTGGGGGGTTCTAGCCCTCAACCCCACCTCATAAGAGCATTAGTGCCATTGGTTGATTGTAATACATTATAGAGGAAAATCAGACATTATGTACTTATCCATTTAATTGAAATAAATCTAAAAATTTAATTAAACAAAGAAAAATATGAAAAAATGCAGTATTTTACGTTATTGTCAATCGATCTATCGGACCTTCTAACTATCGGACCCCTAGAACCTTCAGACTATCGGACCCTCTTCCGATTCGGTTTATAGAACCTTCTGTCTATTGGACCTCATACATTCGGACTATCGAACCTTCTATCTATCGGACCTTCTGACTATTGGGCCCGTTAGTCATTCGATCTATAGAACCTTCGGACTATTGGACCCTCCTTCCTATTCGTCTATAGAACCTTCTATCTATTAGACCCTCTCGTATATTCGGTCAATCGAACCTCTATTGGGTGTCGGTCTATCGGACCCGATAACTATCGGACCTTCTAGCTATAGGGATGACCCTGTCCTACCTGGGGTTGGTCTATCCGAGGGGACCAAACGCCGGGTAGACTCTCAGCTGTGAGTATCTCCATTGCTGCTATATGCACATCTATATGCAGCAATGGAAATACCCACAGGAGAGTCTACCCAGGGTAGGATCCCCCCAAGTAGACCTACCCCGGATAGGGCCCTCTCGGGTAGACCAACCCCGGCTTGACTGGGGAACTTCTACATTCTCTGTATGCCTTTACGTAAAATGTTTAAGTACCCTACTCTACGCGGGGTTGGTCTACCCGAGAGGGCCCTATCCGGGGTAGGTCTACTTGGGGGGATCCTACCCTGGGTAGACTCTTATGTGGGTAATTCCATTGCTGCATATATATATATATATATATATATATATATATATATATTGTGTGTGTCCAGCGCTTTGTAAATGCGAGGAAAAGGCGGTATATCAAATGACTTTTGGATTGGATTGGATAGATATATTCATATATACTGGTTCTTTTCATTAGTCATATGTATATATATATATATATATATATATATATATATATACATATATATTTTAAAAAAATAATTTTTGTAAATATGTTATTCAATATACCAGTGTCATTTTCAAAAAATCATATGAACAATGTTTGATGACGTGTTTACTTTGTGTCACATGGCCCCAATGGAAATCACTCTTTGGGGCTTAACCGTGTATGAATAAAGATATCAATCAATCAATCAATTTTTTTTCTTAACAGCATACTTTTGAAGATGTCTACACTGCTGAATCTTTACAAATCCCTTGGTATATCGTCCCCGGTAACCATGATTGGGATGGCAACATATCAGCTCAGATAGAATATTCAAAAATATCAGAGAGATGGTGAGAGTTCAAGTTTACTTTATTTGAGTTGATAAACTTAATGGTCAAATTTCTACGAGTTCATGAAAAAGCCACATTAAGATCGCAATATGAATCAATGAATTATCGCCCTTTTGCAAAACCTCATATGTCTCTTGCTAAATCAGTATATCTGGAGGAAAATTGTTTATTTTCAGATATGCAATCAGCTTTTCGCAGTTTCACTCAACTGAAACTGCCTTGCTGAAGTGTACGATTTACTTTTAGTTGTCGATTAGGGTCTGGAGGTATAGTAATGGTAATAGTAATGCCAGACTATTCAGCAGCGTTCGACACTATTTAGTCATAGTTTTGTCGTTCAACGCTTTTGCCACTCTTTTGGAATCGGTGGTACGGCATTAATATGGTTCACCTTGTACCTTGAACATAGAGAACAGAGAGCTGTAATCAATAAGTCTGTGTCTGATTCTTTCCCATTTTTACATCGCGTGGTCCAGGCAGGGTTCTGTCCTTGGGCCGCTCATGTTTATTTTTATATACGAGTCCACTTAGTAGTGAATGCTCATAGAAACTTACACAATGGGTGATTTCACGTTCGATGTTAGTGGTTGGTGTTGGTGTTTAGAGACACATTTCTGCTAAAATCGAGCTCTAACACCGCTGTTCAAATCAAGGAGCCAATACAGATATCTTTACACAGTGCATCAATAGTTTAACACCGTTATGGCATCAGCATCATTCTTGACGATGGAAAATTATTTTGTTTTTAATCATTGTTTAAAATAGCATAAATTTACACGAGCAGTTCGCTAATTTAAAAAGCAACTATTATTTGATTTAGAGTGCGGTAAGACAATTCACAGAAATGGATAGTTCTGATTGGAATAGTAAGTTTTGGTCTAACTTCTCTCCACTTTTACTCTTGTAGCAGAAAATGCTCCGACAGCTCCAGCAGCTAGACGCCGCATCGGTCGGCGCAGTGTGAAGGCCTGTCATGGAAACAGCCAAATTTCATGCATCGGCTCAAATTAGCCGTGAAGTTTCATGATTTTTGCCTTGTGAATGTTGATTTATATTTTTTTCTCAGTAATCTTTTTCCATATAGATATAATACCATTTTTGTAGAGTTATATCTAACATTGTGAAGCGCATAGAGACCTTTCAAGGTATTATGTGCTATATTAAAACCTATTTATTATCATTATTCAGAGCTTATCCTGAATAATCATTTGGATTCCTTGAGTCATTGACTACAGAAAAAATGGCCACATCTCTCGAAACTTATGACTACAAAGGTTTTTGCATTCACTCTTGGAGCCCCCTTGAAAAATTACGGAAAGTGTGTCGTCCAATCGGTCCGTCCCATAGACTAGATTTCAAATAAGCGTTAGACCAAACGATGGTGTAGGTCTAGTATGTGAAAAGAATTCAGTTCTGTAAAAATAACTTTAAACAAGTTATCATGACTCTCACAAGTCCTCAAAGAATCACAAAGCTAGCAAGATTAACACCAACACCGATCGTGAAATGAATATCTCTTAATCCCTAGGGGTAGTGTTAATTAATAGGAATTTGTACATAAAATGACTGGGCCGAGCTCGGCTCAGCAGACGACATTCCACAAAAATCAAACACCACCGACCGGAACCTGCGTCACAAAATCAGAGGTCGACACCTAAAACCTATCGATTTCTGTTTCATTTCATAGTCGGCGTTAGATCATGATTACGTGTCGAAATAAACACTCACACCAACACCGAGCGTGAAATCACCCAGGGTATTATGCCGATGACACGCAGTTATATGGGATTCTTAAACCCCGTCACCGGTCGGTTAGCCTGAAGAATCTCGAAGAGCGTTTTGGTAATGTAAAATAAAATGGTGGGCATCATATCATAGATATCATATACCTCTGAATCCACAAAAAGCCTTGGTGTTACCATGGACATTGCTCTCAACATGAATGCTCACATAAGGAAATCGTACACAGTACACTGTACACAGAAAATCAAGCTGGGCTAAATGTCCATAATGATATTGAAGACAAAGTCGGTGACAAAGCCTATGACGATGTCGAAATGACGTTAGGAATATGATATCTAAAAATAAAAAGTGCTATCCAAGTCGGAGTTGAAAGCGTTCTTCTCCACAGGTTAGTAGTACAATCAGGTGGTGAGCATTAAGGATTTATTCTTCAAGATGGTAAATAGCCTCTAGCAGACTTTGGGATGAATTCTGCTTCTCTGAGAGAACTCCCAGTCTTATTATATATAAAACCATCATTCATTAAAAACATTCCTGTTGTCCACTTTGGTGAAAGCAAAATCCACAATTTTCTTCATTCTTCTTTCCTTTTGTAATTTACATTGTTCATTTCCCATCTGGCAGACTGGAAAGCAGAGGTCATTGTGTAGGCTACTGAGTCAATAAAAGTCAGTTCTTATCTACAAGATTCCAGAAATGTCAGAAATGTTCTTTTAGCTTGCACAAACATCTCATTAACTAGTGAATCCTCGACCGCGTGCGGTCGAAATTTATGCTCCATCAAATGGTTCTTAAGTTATCGCAAGAACGAGCCATTTTCATGTATATAATGACCTCTATGACCTTTGACCTTTGACCTCGTGACCCCAAAATGTAATGAGATCATTGTCCCTCCCATTTGCATACATGAGCCAAGTTTGAAGTTGATCCGTGAAATGGTTCTTAAGTTATCGCGAGAACGAAAACAGGATTGACGGACGGACGGACAACCTAAAAACATATTATATTAGATATTGATCAGATGAACGAGGTACCAACATCTGAGTATTGGAACACCTGGGAAGGAACCCCGCATGTGCCAAACTGGGCGTCTGCCGTTGCACCTCTACTGCATGTGGTCCCTGTGGCCTTTTAAAAGGACCCCAAAAATGCGTTAGATTAGATGAACGAGGTACCACATGAAACCTACGGCAGATGTTGCTGCTCAGTACACTGAATTCGGAATGGCCCATGATAGACGAATTTTCTGCTGCTAAGTGCCCGGCAGACGTCCCAAAAGGCCAATTATTGCATAGAGGCTACATAGCGGCTTAGTTAGATGAACGAGGTACCAAACGAAACCCATGACAGAGTTTGGGGCTCCTCACACAGATTATGGAATGACCCAGGACAGACGAATTTCTGTTTTGTGCCCGCCAGACGCCCCCAAAAGTGGCCCGAATGCAGTTTTCGTATGTTTGACCCAGGTCAAACATCCTATACCACTTGAAACAAACATGAAATGGTCAAGTGCATCTTACAAACTCCCGAATGGGCTATGGTAGACAAATTTTATGCCGCTTTGTGCCCGGAAGACGCCCCAAAGAGTGGCGTGGGCCCTTTTCATATTTTGACCTAGTTAGCATCTTAGACGTCACTTGAAACCAGTGTGAAAGGGTCAGGTCTATCCTACAGACTACCGAATGGGCCACGACAGACAATGTACTACTGCTTTAGGCCCGGCAGATGCCCCTAAAGAGTGGCCCGAGGGCCTCTGTTGTATGTTTGACCTAATCCACATCCTACGTATCACTAACAACCAGTTTGAAATGGTCAGGTCGACCTTAAAAACTATCAAAAACTATCAAAATGGCCATGACAGACAAATTTTCTGTTGGTTTTCTGTTGGTTATTAGCTAGACCTCCCCCCCCCTCCTCCCCATAGTCCCAAAAGACCCCCAAAGAACCTCTTGTAACACAAAAATAAAGAGAAATTAGATTCAGTAATTCAATAGAAGCACTTCATGGTGATATTACAAGTTAATGGTATACATATTGAATCTGTCCTATCCACAAAATTTCTTGGAAAATTCGATAACCCTACCTATGTAGAGTGATCTCAAGGAACATCGGTGTCAAGTCAAAATCATGTACTCTTTATTCGACTCTCAGTCTTCCCCATTTAAACTACGGGATCCTCTCGTGGAATAACTCACAAATAATCAAACAGAACTTTACTTCTAGAAAAAAAAAACGAGTCCTCGGAATCAATAATTGAAAATGTTCACTTCCGCTCCCATACCTAATTTCTCTATCTTGAAGAGAAAATACTAAAAATGCATGTCTCTGTCTTTTGAACGTTGAAACGTTTATGCTCTAACTATCCAAATGCGAGCTTCCATCTGTATCACTCTGCAGCAAAATATTGATATACACGCTTAACCCAAAGACAGCCCTCCAATAACCACTTCTTGCTGTAAAAGAATTCGTATTTTGCCATCAACATACACTGTAGGCCTATAAGATATTTAAATGGTATGTTTGGTCACCTCACTTCCAATAACTCGCTGATCCAATTGTTTGCTGTCCGATACCACCCTGTTTTTAGATATTACGAGCGAGCGAAGCAAGGAAAACACATTCTTTCGATGATTACGATATTATTTCGTTATCAAAATACACCATATATCTAAGATATATTCGGTCACCTCCCTTGCTTGCCCAATTCATTTGCCTTCCCAAATAATTCTTCGCAGCGAGTGAAGAAAATATATAAAAAATTAATACAACAGATGATTTTATAATGTACACTCCCTGCAGAATTCGAGGATAGTCAGACATGTCGCTGCAAAAATATTATGATGTTCGGGTATCTGCTGCTGGAATAAGAGTGATTGCTAATCGAAAACATCTTGTTTCTAGATTTTATGAACGAGCAAAAATGTTTTTTTTTTATTTTTATACTGAGAACAGGTTCTAGTATATTGTTACTGTCTTCTCGTGATTTAGTATAACGTACAATACTATTTATCGGCATCTTCCGTTCTCACAGAGGGTATAGGAATAGGGTTATGGTCACAGGCCGTTTTCCAAAAATTCCCGTAAAATTCATCTTTTCTAGGTCAACTTGCCGCTCGAATCCCCCACAGCTTTATAGGCATAACTAACAATTAATGAATAGAAGAATAACATAAATTTTCAGTGGCGTACCGTGGGTCAACGCATTTCGGGGGGGGGGGGGGGGGGAGGCACCGAGCTTGACCGTACGCAGAAATTTTTTCTGGCCGAAAATTACAACTTTCTTTGCAATAGAAGGCATGTTATTCCATTATCAAAATACACTCTCGCACCTCTATAGGCCTATATTATATTTCAATTAAATATCTAGTCACCTCGCTGCCAGTGACTATATTTAAGCACGTCCCTGGTCTACTGTTTTCTGTCCGAAAGCACCATGTCTCTAACAATTACGAGCGAGCGAAGCGAGGAAACATACTCTTTTTAATAACCCCTTCAGTAAATTACATTGTGAGCATTTGAAACATCTTAATAATTTATTTGGTCACCTCACGCGCCGAATTTGTTTGCTTTAAAAGAGGATTAAACAATTATTTAACGAGCGAGCGCAGCGAGCGAGGAAAATATAGGCCTACTCTTTTTTTCATTGTAGAAGTGTTATTTCGCCATTGAAATATACAGTAAAATCTATTCGATCCCCTGTATGCTGAATATGAATCCATTTAGGTACCTCACCGTCCGAAACCATTCTGTGACTACAAGCGAGCAAAGTCAGCGACGCCCCCCTTATACACACATATATACCGTATATGTATGAATTCGTCAGCAAAATACAGGAGATGTTATTTTGTAATTTGGGAACCTCCTCGCCGCCCAAATATTATGATACTTTGCTAACTCGCTTCTGAAATAAGTTGATTGCCTGCCCGAAATCATCTTATTTCTAGTTTTTAATAGCTGGCGAATGAAAAGATGGATTTTTTTTCTAGACCATTATCTACTGATAGGGCCCTTTTCAGGTAAAATTCTTGTAGTAAAATCCAGATATAGTTATATTAATAACATTTTATGAGTGGAACAATAGTAGACTATAAAATCAGACTGAGACACAAGATGCAAACTGATTCCTTCCATAAGAATATAGCATCGGAATTGGTTAAGTTACTAAAATGTTAGCGATCGAAGCGAGGGAGCGCTTCCTAATGTATCATTTTCCTTTTCCTTGTCTTCCCCTTTCTTTTCCCTTTCCTTCTTTTTTTCTCTTCCTTTTTTTTGCCAGCCGAGGAGGGGGGGGGGGGGGGGCACGTGTCCCCCATGCCTCCGTAGTTACGCCACTGTAAACTTTGGATATAAGGACAAGATGCAAACCTATTTCCTTTCTTAAGAATAGTAATATAATTGGCATTAGTTAAGATACTGAAAATGCGAGCTAGCGCTTCCAGGTTTCCTATTTTTCTTTTCTTTTTACCTCTCTTTAATAATATTATTTCTTCTATAAAAGTGGGGGATATATTTGTACATGCCATCCCCCCCTCTCGAAAAATTGTGTGTGTGTGTGTGTGTGTGCGTGTGGGGGGAGGGGTATAAACCCCCATCCCCAGGGCATTTACGCCAATGTCTGGCAAGGTCCCTGAAAATGTTCCTTGTTTGTTTGCATTGTTACGATATGAGACCGATATGACATCCACAAGTAAAAAATATAATTATTGATTAATGATAAATACTTTATTACAATAATTTATTATACAATCGGGAAAATAGCAATAAAAATGACATGCTAATACTTACAGTATTAAAGACGACTGGGAGATAAAGTGTCCAATGTGCTAACGATGATAAATCCAAGGGTAATTCCTGATAAGTCCAATGTCCACGAAGACAGAGCGATGACGATGCTAAAGACGATGTCTAAGACGGTATCAAAATTGGGATCAGTGTCCGCAGAGATCAAAATTGGAGCAATTTTCCACCTTGAACCTTGAAGAAGTACTCTCCCAAAAAGCGTAGACACAATGATGACAAGACCGTTGACGATGTCGAAGTGATGTTGGGAACGATGTCCAAAAATAATGTCTACTTCAATGTCGAAGTCGGAGTTGAACGAGTTCTCCACAGGTTGATGATATAATCAGATGATTTTGATTGTGAATTTCCACAAAACTTTTGCCAATTCGCCATGAACTGGACAGATTCTGGGTAAATTCTAAGCCAGTCTGAGAAAACTCCCAGCTTATATAAAATGCAGCATTGATCTACAGTATGTATCAATAAAAACGTTACACTTTTGAAAAAATGAAAATTATATTCCAAAATACTTCGAAGAGTTTTTCATGTTGATAGATGCCCAGTAGTCTTATCTATCAAATGCCATTAACGAAACAAATTTTAATTCATGCTTGGCCGAACACTGACTGTTTTGTTCAGAGTCTAAAAAATGACTTGTGCCAAATTGAAAGAAGAGGGACAATTAAACCAGAGGCTAAATAAGTACTCCAATTCAAAGAAATCTCTTTGCCACAGAGTTGCCCGACTGCCTGACATGTTGACTGACTGATCGATTGTTTGAGCATTTTATTTGTCAATAATTTGATCAATCAAATGATTGACTGGCTGTTGATTAAATACCTTATTGACTTGTTGATTGACTGACTGACTGACTGACTGGCTGAATGGTTGGATGACTGACTGATGCATTGACTGATTGATCTATTAGTTGCGCCTATTAAAAGAGGGACTAATAAACAAGCAGTCCGAATAAGTACCCCTCAGTCTCCTATTCAAACAAATTATTCTTTTGCAAGAAATTATGATAAAGTTTTGATAGTCTAGGAAGCTTGAATCAATTTTCTGTCATAATTTTAGTGATTTCACTGCTTTATGCATGGGTGAGAACTAATGTGCAAAATTACACCAAGATCTTTAAAGAAGACAATTCATAACTAACAGACACATGCCAGTCAGTCAGTCAAGAATAGAAGTACCAAATTAATAACACTTCAGATCATTCAGTCAGTCAATCTATCAATCAATCAATCAATCCAAAAAAAAAAAAAAAAAAAAAACAATCATCAATCAGCCCATTAATACATCAACTGATAGATCAATCAGTCAATGCATCATGCAGTCAGTCATTCAACCATTCAGCCAACCAGTCAGTCAGTCAATCAACCAGTCAGTCAATAAGGTAATCATTTAATCAACAGTCAATCAATTATTGACTTATCAAATCACTGACAAATAAAATGCCCAAACAATCGATCAGTCAGTCAACCTGTCAGCCAGTCGGGAAACTCTGTGGCACAGAGCAATTTCTTTGAATGGGAGTACTTGTTTAGCCTGCTGGTTTAATTCTTTCAATTCTTTCAATTTGGCGCAAGTCATTTTTCACACATTGAACAAAATCAGTCAGTGTTCCGTCAAGTGTGAATTAAAGTTTGTTTTCTGAGTGGTACTTGATAGATGAGCCCACTGGGCATCTTTCAGCATAAAAAACTCTTCGAAATATTTTGAAATATAAATTTTATAATTTTTTTCAAAAGTGTAACGTTTTTACTGATACACCCTGTAGAATACTCTTCAAATATACCTTACTCTCTGGATAAGACCAAAATCAAGACTCTTCTCTACTAAGCCAGGCTCACGACTACAAACAGCATTCATTTCTTATTAAATTACATTAATTATATGAATGGCCTATTGGATTCTCCGGACTTATGAATGGACTATTGTATTCTGAGTTCAATATAAGGTCAATTAGGGACGGCGCTATAGGGGGCAGTGCCCCTTAGAATCAATCTAATGCATTTCCCCTTTTCGTCTGATAAGCGCACTTTTCTTGCGCCATTTCCCCTCATTAAGTATTCCTTTGCACTTCTGGTAAGTGACCTAGAGTCTCTGAAATAGCAATGTGCATAGCTCCCAAGAATCACAGAAGCTTCATATAATACCAGAATACCAAGGCTGACAAAGGCTGTTAAAGCAGCAGTTGAGGCGGCCATTCCTGCAATCATCACTGCTGTTAAAGATGTCTGCCTTTCGGCAGTGAAGGAGGAGGTAAACCCTCACCTTCTACGACTGCAGTATAAGCATGATGAGATAGCTCAACAGCTGAGGCGGGACAATCTCTGCATCATTGGAGTCAAGGAGGAGGAAGAGAAGGAGGAAGGGGAAGGGAAGAAGAAGGAGGAGGAAACCGATGACATGCTGTATGGAAAAGTCATAAAAGTGGCGGAAAAGTCTGGCATCGCCCTGTCCAGGGAGGACATCTCAGCATGCTATCGTGTCGGGAAAAAACAGGGAAACCAAGGCAAATCATACCCACCATCTTCACCATGACTGCCTTTGGTACAGAAAGCTCCAAAACTTAGTTGTATCGACAGTACTTTCTACAGACAACTCTCATCCATTCCCTTGTACCCTTTCTGGACTCAGTCTATGAAGTTTGCTTTCTGGATGCATGGTATCAAGGATCCGAGGGTAGGCGGAAACTTTTCTGCCTCAAGATTTTTTGCCCTGAATAACTCCCATCTCAGTTCATTCACTTTTGCAGCTTTCCTGTTTTTGCCACAGACCTTGACACACAAAGTCTTCCAAGATACACTGTCCAGGTCAAAGTCATCCTCGCCCAACATTTGGAAGGCAGGGACTATGTCAACTCTGGCTCAAGGAATACCAAGGTCATCTGCTCTTTGAGACTCCCGCAAGTTTTCCACCCCAATCGGCACCGCTAAATGAATGAAGATCAAGCAGACCTTTGCTTTTTTTTCGCAACCAAGTGCAGAACATCTCTCAGCAATGTCGATTGTGCGTTTGGCTTTTCATCTTCCACTGATGAAGTAAAGATGACCTGTGACGATGTAAGTAGAGTAAATGATCAGATGATTATCAGATAATGATGTAATTGTCCTCATTGTCTGAGGAATAAACATCAATATTTCTGATGTTCCTTCCTGCTCTTGAGGTAGCATACTGTACATGTACTAGAATGAAGGTACGTGTATCTGCTTCTCGTGTGTGATGGACGAGTGTTGGAAATGCCGAACGCGCAAATGGCATTGCTGAGAGATGTTCTGCAGTTGGTTGCAAAAAAGCAAGGTTCTGGTTGGTCTTCATTCATTCAGCGGTGTCGATCGGGGTGGAAAACTTGCGGGCGTTTCAAAGAGTAGATGACCTTGGTATTCCTTGAGTCAGAATGTGACTGATAGGTTCTGTCTTCCAAATGTTGGAAAGGATGACTTTAACCAGGACAGTGTGTCATGGAAGAATGTGTGTGTAAGGTCTATGCCAAAACATAAAAGCTACAAGAGTGAATGAACTGAGATGGGAGTTATTCAGGGCAAAAAAATATGCTGAGGCAGCAAAGTTCCTGCCTACCCTCGGATCCTTGATACCGCGCATCCAGAAAGCAAACTTTGCAGACTGAGTCAAGAAAGGGCGCAAAGTTCCACACCCAACTACACTCCACGACACTACACAACTCTACATCAGGAGAATTGATGAGAGTTGTCTGCAGAAGGTAAATGCAACTAAGTGTTTGGAACTTCCTATACCAAAGGCAGTCATGGAATTGGTCAAATATTCATCATGTCGCAAGAAACGCAAAAGCCATCGTTTCTGCAAGAAGTACCTTCTGCAGTGCACAGCCCTATGCAAGTGTTGTGACTGTGAAACACAGGATTATCACGTGAAGAGGCAGAGCCCAGAACACGTTGACCGATGCTATTCAGACACATAAGGAGTCACATTTTGTTGTCATTTTTAAAAAGAAGTAATAGTAGTAGACTTTATTGGATAACTTGTTAGCACAAGGCTTATCTGCCACATGGATTCCCAGTTTCAGACTTTGACCATTATACTTTGCTATCAAAAGGATTAAATTTAGACTGAAATATCATATTCTGGCAGCCATCTTGAATTTCCAGATGGCGGCCAATTAGAATGATCCACCACTGAAGGAAGTCAATGTTTTTAAAGAATGTATGGCATCATATATGTTGATATTCTTACATGTTTTAACCTTCCGAGGTGATGGGAACCTGAGATATGAGTTAAAATGCAGAAATAGGTTTAGATATTGCGGCCATTTTGAATTTCAAGATGGCAGCCAATTTGAATGATCCACCATTTAAGGTAGCTAATGTTTTTCTTAAAAATGGTATGCCATCATAAATGTTGATATTCTTACAAGTTTTAACCTTCTAAGGTGCTGGAAACCTGAGAAATGAGTCAAAATACTGACAATGGTTTGGCTATGACGGCCATTTTGAATTTCAAGATGGCCGCCAATTTGAGCGACTTACCATGTTTAAGGAAGCTATTGCTTTTGAAGGATGTATGGCATCATTTATGATGGTATTCTTACAGGTTTTAACCTTCTAAAGTGCTGAAAACTGAGATACGAGTCAAAATAGGTTAAGCCATGGCGGCCATTTTTAAATTCAAGATGGCGGCCTATCAAAATGAACCGCAATTTCAGAAAAAGATTTATCAGCATGTCCGACATCAGAATCATGCTTTTTGCCCAAAATTTGAACCTTCTACAGTGCGTACAATATGAGATAAAAGTCAAAATAGAATTTTATTTGGCGGCCATTTTGAAATTCAAAATGGCAGCCCAAGACGTGGTCGAAAAAATGGAACCAAAGTTTTTTAATTCAGCACCCCCAAATTGACAAAGTTAGCTCAAAAAAATCAATTTTGGCACGACTATCTCACGGGACTCATATTTCGACACAACAGACTGCACTATAATGTATTGACTACTATCATTTCAAAAATATCTGGTTTTGCGTGTTAGCCTATGGCAGCTCTTTGGATAAAAGCATGCATAGTACCCGAAATTCATGGGGAGTCTTGGAATTTTTTGAACCGTTAATAATCTTTTCCAAACTCTCAAATTACATATAAATCACATTTGAAATAAATTCAAAGTAGTAATAGGGGAACTATAATTATTTAAAAATTGCTTGTTTTCACGTGTAAACTTATGGCAGGCAAGATTTTTCAAAGCAAAAAATATGCGTATTCCGGGGGATTTATGGGGGGTCTATTTGACTCATGGAACCTTAATTATATATTTTCAGAGTTTGAAATTTTATGTGATTCACATTTTCCATATATTTCGATGAATCCTAGGGGAATTAAATTCATTTCAAAAATATCTGGTTTTGCGTGTTAGCCTATGGCAGCTCTTTGGATAAAAGCATGCATAGTACCCGAAATTCATGGGGAGTCTTGGAATTTTTTGAACCGTTAATAATCTTTTCCAAACTCTCAAATTACATATAAATCACATTTGAAATAAATTCAAAGTAGTAATAGGGGAACTATAATTATTTAAAAATTGCTTGTTTTCACGTGTAAACTTATGGCAGGCAAGATTTTTCAAAGCAAAAAATATGCGTATTCCGGGGGATTTATGGGGGGTCTATTTGACTCATGAAACCTTAATTATATATTTTCAGAGTTTGAAATTTTATGTGATTCACATTTTCCATATATTTCGATGAATCCTAGGGGAATTAAAATCATTTCAAAAATATCTGGTTTTGCGTGTTAGCCTATGGCAGCTCTTTGGACAAAAGCATGCATAGTACCCGAAATTCATGGGGAGTCTTGGAATTTTTTGAACTGTTAATAATCTTTTCCAAAGTCTCAAATTACATATAAATCAAATTTGAAACAAATTCGAACCAGTAATAGGGGAATTATGATTAATCTTAAAATCCCTGTGTTTAAGTGTTATCCATATGGCAGGTGACACAGTCAAAAAGCAGGCATGATCCTGAAGATTTATAGTGCCATTTATTGAAAATAAAGTTTTATGAAATGTTCTTTAAACTATCCATTCTTATGTTCGTGCAAAAATCAGACTTTTAAAAAAAAGTTTTAGATATGAAATATCAAGAATAGATTAGACATCTTTTCACACGTTATATCAATGACGAACGCAATTTTCCGAGTCCATTTTTAACACAGCATTTACCCTTGCCAAAACGTACTACGGAAGTAGGCTACAGTAATTTGTCTTGTAATCTAATGTCTTTGGTATTACTTATTAAGCAAATCTGAATTGTATACTGTTAAGTCCAAAAATGGCTTTACGCGCTATCACGTTTAGTTCAATCATGGCACATTCTAAACCATTATTTGAAAAGTTTAAATGGTTGAATGTGTACAGTGGCGGCACCAAGGGGGGGGGGGGGGGGCATGGGGGGGGGGCATTTGCCCCCCAGTTGCCCCCCCAGAAATTTTGAGGACTGAAAAGAAAAATTATATAGTAATTTGTAAAGAAGTAGATGTTGTCCTAAGCATCATATTCAAGCTGTGAAGCGCTCTAAAATACCATTTTCCGCTCTTCAAAACTTCAATTGAAAACCAAAAAAGTGGTTATTTTTGGCTCGCTCGCTTCGCTCGCTCATATTCATAGCTGTGAAGTGCTCTAAAATACCATTTTCCGCTCTTCAAAACTTCGATAAAACTAAAAAAGTGGTTATTTTTGGCTCGCTCGCTTTGCTCGCTCGTCATATTTAAAAATTTATTTTCTAAAGTGCGATTGAAAACAAGAAAAGTAGCCATTTTTTGGCTCGCTCGATCGTCATATTTCAGAATATTCATTCAAAAATTCGATTAAAACCAAAAAAAACTGTTATTTTTTGTTCGCTCGCTTCGCTTGCTCGCAAAATTGATATTAAACGTGTGTAAGAGGAAAAAAAATAATCCAAAATTCAATTACCCCCCCCCCCACTCCTCAAAGTGGATTTACACTGGCGACTAAAACTCGCGCTTCACGCTCGATTTTTCCATACACGCAAAAAAAAATTGACTGCCCTTGCCCCCCCAACATTTTCTTTTGCCCTCCATTTGCCCCCCCCCACTTTAAGAATCCTGGTGCCGCCACTGAATGTGTATCAACTGCACAAACTCTGCATCTGTATTTTTGTGTATGAACTTGTAAATGGAATGTTACCTCGTACAACTGTTCAATATTGCTCTTTTCTTCAGCATAATTATCCAACAAGGCAGAAGGAAAAAATAACCTGTATATACCTAAGGTTAGGACAACCAAGGGAAAATTTTCAGTTTCGTATATCGGTATAGTTCTTTGTGGAATGATCTACCTCTCACTGTGCGAACAAAGCCATCCGCATCATGTTTTAGAAAAACACTTGTAGAATACCTGTTAAGTTCACGCCACACAATTTAGGAGGGTGTTTGGGACACCTCTTTACGCTTTGATTATTTTGTAGGAATTTGTTGACTTTTTAAAAGATCTTTTATATGAATAACTAATATCAAACTGCAAGATATTTCATATTTTACTAAGTAGCTATAAGCATTTGATCCTTTTATCCATTTATTCATTTATCCATTTATTCCTTTATTCATTTATCCATTTATTCATTTATTCATTTATTCATTTATTTATTTATTCCTTTTATCCTTTTATCCATTTATTCGTACCATAGTTTTGTTTAAAGTAATCTGCTTCATAAAAATTTCAAATCTATTTTGTGTAGCCATACAATGTATTCCATTGCTTTAAAGGTACCAGGCTCGATTAGCATTCATGCTATATTCCGGTTCCTTTTATCCTTTGATTGAATTTTATACATGCATCTGTATGTCATTATATCTGATATGTTTATTATTGGATAATAAAATTTTAAGTTCAAGTTCAAGTTCAATACCTTGTTCTCGATACAGTGTGAAACCCTGGAGCTTGCAGGAGGAAACAAGAGTTGAGGACACAAAGCCCAAACCATTACTTAGAACGTACGGTGCTCCTAGATTGCAGCAATGAAGATATTTTACTTCTTTCCCCCGGAGCTCGCTCTTTACGCTCGCTTGCACTTATATTAGGCCATGCGTTTTGAACTGGGCCAATGAATAGGTGGATTTGTTACATTTGCGCGACAGTTTTGCACCCATTTTTGTAATTTTCTCAGTAAGTACTTCACCTATCTAGCCAAATTTGGTATCGAATTGAAGCTCTTAGAAAGGTCATCATGGTCCATACAATAATTTGTTTCAATTTTCAATTACATTGTACTAATTAACCTCTGATTAACGAACTATGTGGAGTGGAGGATGATCAGGAAGAGCAAAATCACTAAATATCATTAAGCAAGTTGTATTCTTCTGTAATAGTATTTATGATGGCTTCTTTCAATCAAACAACTTTAGAACAACACTGTTAACCTTGCCTTTATGGCTAATTAATTATTCATAATTAACCGATTTAACAAGGTGGCTCATGAGTTTTTATCTTCATTACCCAAATCTATGCCATTTATGTTGATTTCTTAATTGTTGTTGAAAAATTATCTGAAATTCATCGATCTAGTGTGATTTTCGAAACAGCTATTGAAGAAACTACCTACTAATTAACCTAATTGTTGGGCGTAAAGGGATGAGCAATACCCTTTTACATGACAGACCTGCAATACTATGTGATGAATTTTTTAAACCTTTACTATTGTATGCAGTGTGCTTTTGGAGCTTCATGTATATCTGGACAAGTTATTAATATTTCATTGTTAGTCAATTATTTATGACTCAATTACATCAACTTGTAGTCATTGCAGCATTGAATTCTGTATTCCAAACAAAGTACACTGTCCTGTTGGGAATATTTAGATTTGTTGTAAATGACATCTGGTAGAGGTACTGCAGCTATAAAAGAAAGAGGAAATTTGGGTATAATGACCTGATATCATTTCCATTTGTACCAGATAATGTAGCAATTCATTATTTGCTTCAATTTAGACATTTTTAAGGAGGATAAAAGTTCATTACTGATAATTTCAAATATGTTGAAAATTATGGTGCGTAAAAATGATTCATGAAAAGACTTGCACAAAATTAATTTTATTTGACTGAACCCCATGATGTTATCATATATGTATGGAAAGGTCTAACTGAGAAGAATTAAAAAATGCAAGAATTAGCTGTGTAGGGTACATCAAACTTTTTTTATCACTTCATAAAACTTCTGAAATAATTTGTATGTATTTTTTGTTTTTCAGGTCACGTAACTCTTTAGTTTGATTTTTATGAGTACATTTTTGGAATCCTCAGTTAATTCCCTTCAAGAAAATGTATACTTTTATATACTTTTGTTAAAGTGTCTCAAAATATTGGGCGTTTAAGTGAAAAGGTGCATGATTTCTTTGCAAACACACATGTAATGCAAAACTGGACCAGTTCAAACGCATGGCCAATAAAACTCAAGCTACCCAATCTTATCTATTATCCTATTCATGTCGAGCTTGTGCTTGAAATTAAATTCCCTTTCATTTTGACTGTTTTGCTCTCGTAAAATATCGGTTGTGATGAGAGCTCAAAAATGCATTAAATATTATAGCTCTGTAAATAAGAAAAACGATCGGGCCAATGGATGAAAATTACAATCAAAGAGTGGAATCCCAAAATGATTTTGCTGCATCTTTATCATCGAGTCACTGTAAATAATGCAAATACTGCTGGCCTTCAGCAAAAACATACTTGGTATTTTTGCTCGCTCGCTGACATATAATGAGAAATCAGAGCAGTCTTAACAACTGCATAGCTATTTCATTTGTTTATATACAATTGGACAATGAATAAATCTGAATGATGAATGAATTATTTGATTATTTAAAGATATGTAAAAATGATCCTTAAAGGTGTGTTGAATAGAACCAACGCCTAGAAAGCTATTTTACATTCTCGTGTTCACCCTTTGTAAGTGCCACTTTTTCCAAAAAAGTGCCCCAATTCGGTGGTGTCCCCAGCATGTGGGTCATCTTGCCCCCTCCCAATGAAAGTACCATGGCGCCGCCCCTGGGCTCAAGTTTTAATCCACAACACAGACTGAATTCACAGTATTCAAGTAGTTTCCAGAAACATCTGATTATGCTTAGAGAAACTGCTACTATTTGTAGATGAAATGCTGTACAAGATTTTTAAAATGATCTAGAATGTTCTTCTACATATTTAATAATTGCTATGATTCTTTGTGTGCTATTTCTTACAACAAACTATGAATAATGATTTCTCTCCTATAAATTTGTATCATTATAGACACGTAAAGAAAATTAAAAATAACTTCCTTCCAGAAGATTCTTCAATTATATAACAGTATTTCTTTTGCTGAGCCTGATTGCTTATGAGTGATCGCACTTTTATCCTTCCTGTCATTGATCATTTTATGGACTCTAGTTTAAGTACAAGATAAAGGCAGCCAAATCATATCGTATTTCAACTCATTCAGTGAAACATAAGATAGCTCAACTTATTTCATCACTATGGTACATAGTGTAATAATTGATGAATTATTTTACAGTCCTTGTAATTTCTTTCTTGTTATACATTTGCTTAATTACTATGATATTTATATTTTGTCTTATGCACTTTTTTGGCACCAGTGATTGTAAAGCGCATAGAGAACTACTCCAGTTATTATGCGCTTAATAAGTACTCTCTATTATTATTATCATTATTATTATTAATATTACGTATTTTTCTACAGGCTTTCCAACTTCAAAATTGGCGAAATGTCCGTCCGTGACAAACTGATCAGGCTCTGCTGTATTTTAAAATCTCAGTAGGAGCTGTGTTACTCCCTGGTTCCACATTATCATGATATCCATTCATATCAGTTATAGATTAAGCAATACAATATGCACGATTCAATCATTGTCTTCTCAATGTGCTTCCTATCTGGATATACTGGTAGGTTTATAGCCTATTAAATGAAGGTTATTGCACTCAATAGTGCATCATTGAGGGAAAAGTAAAATAAAGTGTATTTGTATGGAAATACAGGATATATATTTCCGAATTTACATTTGTTTTGAATGCATGCCATACATTACTGGCACACATCCAATGATTATCCGAAATCTTAACGCCTTTCAGAGATAGTACATAAACATCAGCTACTAAAGCGAAAACGTTTCAACACATTATAGCCTCTGGTAATCCATGTTATAGATTATCATTCAAATGCCCTTATAATCTGCATGGATGCGTTCAGCTATTCCCTATAATATGTATGGATGCGTTCAATTATTTCCTAGTATGGATGCGTTCAGTTATTCCCTGTAATATGTATGGATGCGTTCAGTTGTTTCCTATAATCTGTATAGATGCGTTCCGTTATCACTTGTAATCTGTATGGATGCGTTCCGTTTATATAGCCATTTAAATTTTCAAATCTTCATCCATATTAAGTGTAATATTAAAAAAAAAAAAACCTAAACAAACTAGTCCATCAATAATTCTTTCATTCTCTTTAAGTCGGTTCATCAATTATTAAGCATTCATCAATCACTTTGTTTCTCAATCAACTAATCAATATTAAACAGGCAAGTCATTATCCACTAATCACTCACTCATCTACCCACTTATCAATCAAACACATTATTGATTGCTTCGGTTAATCTTCAATTAGTCAAAAAAGATTAATCATTGAATAATGATCCTTCCATCCCATCCGTCCCATATGTATTAACTAAAAGTCAATATAGATGTATTTACATTTATTAATTAGTTATTGATCAACAATCTGTTTATCAATAAATTCATTGGTCATTGTAAGAAATCTATCTATTCCTTTCCATTTTGCCAGGCATTTTCCAAGCTTGTACTACAGTAAGGAGTTCCGTATATGTGATAGTCCTGATTTTCAGTTGATCCTAGTAGTAATAGATACCATGCTACTATGTGGGATTGGAACACCCCCTACTGGACCTTGGAATGTATCCGCTGCGGAAGATCATTGGACCTGGTTGGAAAACCTATTAAACGATACTAAACAGTAAGGGAAATCAACTTCGTTTAACGACAGATAACAAATTTAACATTCATAACCTTACACAGTAAATAATTGATTTGGGATTATTCATTTGCTCAAATTTTAAAAAGGCCGTTAAAATGAAAAAAGTATCTTTTACTTTTTTCCTAAATAATACTTTTGCCCATTTTTATTGTACACTATTTCGTAATCACATGGCCATATTCATACTTTTATGAATCTTACAGTGATCATGATAATATATAACTCATGTGAGGATTGCCGTTACTTATCATTTCTCGGGTGAGGTATGTTATTATTACAAACCGAGCTAACAAAGTATGTATATGGCCATGCGTCATGAGGTCGCCCACTTTTGAGTTACAGGGTGATTCTACCTTCAGTAGTGTACTTCTAACTTTGGAAACTGATATCTTAAGTATCAACCCTGTGATAGCAAACGTATATACATTCTGAAAGGAAAATACAAGAAGATTCTAACTGTGCACTAAAAATGGCAAAAGGTGAAAAACAAAAGAATTATGTTAACATGAATATGGAAACTGTAATAATTCTTATTATCTCATTGTTTTCAACATTTTTTTTTGCGACTCTCCTAGGGCAATATAATGTTATAATCTTGCAGGAGATATTTGACCTTTTCAACAAAATATAATTGTCTTGAGTTTGTGATCATGTAATAAATGAAAAAAAAAATCAACATTTTTATGAATTGCTGTATATTAATTGTTCTATAATGTATTCGTGACAGCCATGCTCATTTTCAATCATAAGATATTAAAGCTGTGAATAATAGTTTTAATTTGTAACCAGAAATGAAGTCATATTGCAAGTTTTGACCAAAATGACATTTACCCAAATCTATTGCATTTAAGTTCCGTATTGACTTTGTACAGGCAGAGCCAATTTCGACCTAAAATTCCAAGTATTTTAGCTTTTAACACTGCCATTGCTTAGCCAAAGTTAATAATAAGGCAGTAAAGAGGAGTATATTAACTTTAATTTGGTACAAAATATGAAGTCATGTGACAAGTTTTGACAATAATATCAACATTTTCCCCCCAAATGCACTAAAAACTGGATTTTCCCATTCACTTTGTACATGCTGCGCCGCTTCGGGCATTTCCCCTGGCCTTTCCAGTATAAATTGGTGTAACTCAGGTTATATAATCAAGTTCAAGTTCAAGTTCATTTATTTCTTTCCGCAATAACCAGAAAACAATACATGCATGTACAATATCAGTAAGGTTCAAAACAACAAAAATAAAACTTATGAACAAAGAGCTGAAAATATCGGAAATATGGGAAAGAGGTGGTCTGTATGGAAGCAAGGCTTGTTAAGCACAGAACACCTTTGTAACAACAACAAAATATGTATGATATATTATAATTAAACATCTGCTTAAAAACAAAAAACAAAAAACAAATGCAGATAAAAAGCAAGCAAGAAAAAAAAAACATGTATATACAGTAATGACATTAAAAAAACTAAAACAAACTAATTAGAGTAAGAGAGAGGAAGGTAAATACACATGATAATACAAGGGCGGGGGGGGGGGACTAATCCAGTTGTCTGCAGTGAGTATAAAAAATATCTATCATTAATACTAAAATATCGCTAAGAGGATTTTTAAGCAGTTAGACCTCAGAATCAAGAGTTGAATAGGTGTTTACAGAGGTCATTTATGTATAAAATTTTATACAAGACTAAAGTTATACATTATGTACATTTCATGTATGAATCCAAGAAAGCCAGTCTAGAAATAATCCACATACATGTAGTAGGATATAGAAACAAAAGAAAACAAAAGTAATATCAATACTGCAGCACAATATGTAGCACGAAATGTCACGTAATTACCTACATAGATTAATAGCATATTAATACAGCTTTAATATGATACCAAAATTATTATGGTATAGCCTCAATCGTTCTGATAAAAATAAAGAAATACTTCAGTTTGAAAGCACAAAATGTAAAAGCACCACCCTTTTGGTTGGGCAAGCTTATGACACTTTTAATAATGATAATATCAGAACTGAGAACAGGTTGGACCCCATGTTTTTTTTTCTCCATGCATCATTCTTTAATCGATGTTATACATTCTGAATTTTCTGTTGATTGACGATGGCCCATGTCTTACCCAATGTGTCAGGAATACAGAGGTGTTATAATCATCACAGAGTCTAAATTTCCATCACTGGCCCCGTAATGGTTACATCTTGTTTACGATGTACTGAATAAAGAACTAACATCGAATGCTTACACGTACATATGTCGTGACACTATACAGTACGCCCCCCCCCCAAAAGTTTACACTTGAAGAAAATTCTCGCCATCTGCGCATTTCAAAATAATTTCACAAAATTTTCATACTGGTTGATAGCCCATAGATTCTTCTATCAATTATTGCTATCAAAAAATCTATAAAAACATTTGGCTTGGGAGAGCAAAAGTAACTTTTGTGAAAGGCTGCATAATTAAGACTTGACAAGAATGTGTATTTGTGCTGGTTGCTATCAGGGAAGCTGACAGTAGTGTTAACTGTAGGGGCTTAGAATTTTGAATATTCTGAGGTATTTCAGGCGATTTATCAGCGGATATCCATTGTTGTGTTTATATTATGACATACCTCATTTACAGGTCATGCTTCAGTAAGCAATTACATATTTTATTGATTGTTTTGTCATGTTTATCATGCAGAAATATCAAGCAATCAATTAGTCAATCATTAATAAATAGGTCAATAAATCATTCTATCAATCGGAAAAGCAGTTAACCAATCATACACTCATTCAATCCAAAAGACAAGTGAGTTGACTTAAGTGAAAAACTGCAATCTGCAATGTAGACGTGTAATAAGTTTCATGAATTTGAACATTTTCTTAGAGTGAAGAGACTTGATATTTCATCACTCATTTTTACCTTGTTGTTTCGTCTGGAAGTTGGAAGAAAGAATTGTGGAGGTGTCATGGTGTAGTGGTTCTGTCACTTGACTCTTAATCAAAGGGTTGAGGGTTCAAATCCCGGCCTGGCACTAACGTCCTTTGGCAAGACATTAATCCACATTTGCCACTCTCCACCCAGGTGTATAAGTGGGTACCCGGTAGGAAGAAATTCCTGTTAGCGCCTTGCATGGCAGCTCCTTCAGCCGGGGTAATAATATTAACTTTGTAGAGCGCAGTAGAGTATATGCATATAGTAGCTGCGCTATATAAATGGACCATATTATTATTATTATTATTATTATTATTATTATTATTATTATTATTATTATTATTATCATTATTATTAAGACAGGACAGAACCATATTTCGTTGTATTTTATCAATGAAGTAAAACAGGAATTGTCATGAAACCAGTGGCGGCACCAGGATTCTTAAAGTGGGGGGGCAAGGGCAGTCAATTTTTTTTTGCGTGTATGGAAAAATCGAGCGTGAAGCGCGAGTTTTAGTCGCCAGTGTAAATCCACTTTGAGGAGTGGGGGGGGGGGGTTAATTGAATTTTGGATTATTTTTTTTCCTCTTACACACGTTTAATATCAATTTTGCGAGCAAGCGAACAAAATATAACAGTTTTTTTTGGTTTTAATCGAATTTTCGAATGAATATTCTGAAATATGACGATCGAGCGAAGCGAGCGAGCCAAAAAATGGCTACTTTTCTTGTTTTCAATAGCATTTTAGAAAATAAATTTTTAAATATGACGAGCGAGCAAAGCGAGCGAGCCAAAAATAACCACTTTTTTAGTTTTATCGAAGTTTTGAAGAGCGGAAAATGGTATTTTAGAGCACTTCACAGCTATGAATATGAGCGAGCGAAGCGAGCGAGCCAAAAATAACCACTTTTTTGGTTTTCAATTGAAGTTTTGAAGAGTGGAAAATGGTATTTTAGAGCACTTCACAGCTTGAATATGATGCTTAGGACAACATCTACTTCTTTACAAATTACTATATAATTTTTCTTTTCAGTCCTCAAAATTTCTGGGGGGGCAACTGGGGGGGGGGGGGGGGGGCAAAGCTTCTGAGTGGGGGGGCAAATGCCCCCCCATGCCCCCCCTTGGTGCCGCCACTGCATGAAACTTACACGTTTGCATTGCAGATTGTAGTCATTCAGTTATGTCAATTCAAATTTCTTTGGATTGAAAGAGTGCATGATGTGTTGGTTGTTTTTCTGACTGACTGATTGGGTGATGTTACTTGGTCTTCATGCTATTCTTTTTCTAATATCCAAAGTATGCCGGCTTTAATGGTAAAATTTACCCAACATCAATATTTCAAATCAAGCAATCAAGCATTTAAACCTCACTCAAGCTTGACATGTTAATGCTATATGTCAGAACATACACACAACCAAGGATATTCATTTTCAAACTGTTCTTAAGCCATCAGAAAGAAAATTCTAAGCCTTCAGAGTTTACACTGCTTTCAGCTCCACTGATACCAACCAGAACATTACCAATTCTTGTCAAGCTCAAATTTTGGACACTTCAAAAAAATTACGTCTGCTCTCTCAAGTCTACAATATTTTGAGATTTTGGTAGGAATTTGATAGAAGAGACTCTGGGCTATCCGCAGGTATGAAACTTGCCTGACAATATTTTACATACTCAGATGGCAAGAATGTTTCCAACTATAAACTTTTTTGGGGGGATGCAATGTATAGGAGAGCCGAGATATTTAAATGATTAGCACTTGTACGTATGAATCAACTCGAGTATTATCCCCTGTGTATTGTTTTACAGAGCGAGATATGTAATTGTAGCAGGACACTACCCAGTTAGGTCTATAGGTTCGCATGGTCCTACTCATTGTCTAGTAGAGAGACTGGAGCCTCTTCTCAAGCAGTATAATGTATCAGCATACTTTGCTGGTCATGACCATAACCTACAGGTACAGAGACACTATTCTTAAAACTTTTGCCTTATTATTTTCTAAGCAAATCAGAAATTGAGCAATATTCAGTATTATGTCATCAATTTTGTCATTGTCAAGAAAATAACGTTGTAATCACGATGGTTGGGATTATCATTGCTATAGTGATAACATTATCAAACTAACAGAGCAGTTCAAACAGAAAAGACTTAAGTGTGATCTCACTTGGAAACTCAGAGAGGGCCGGGATGTAGTCTCATGCTAACTCTTTCGAGGAGGCACAGTATCCCATTAATGATAAAGACAATGGTCCTTTAAAGGCAGATTCAGCATTTTCGGAGGGGAGGGGGGATTCAAAATGAACAATTATGATTTTGAATATTTTTTGTCCATGCTTCTAACATGCAGCATATCCATGAACCAGGATCGCCAGTGGAATACTTTATCAGCGGTGCAGGATCGAAGATCGATCCAGGTCGAACCAATCGATTCTCTGTCCCAGGCGAGTGGCAACTCTTTCACATGGGTAACATCCAGCGGAAAGGAGGCTTCGCCTATGCCGAAGCAACAGCCGACCGGTTGACGGTCGCATTCACGGACGCAAAAGACGTGTGGGATCTCCATGCAACTACCATTTTGCCTCGTGTGATCACGTAATGATGATATATTCGACCATGGATACGAAATAATTGTTATATGATGCGATCACTGTGTTTTACTCCTCACTGAACCAGGCTTTACTAAACACTCCGGTCGCGTCGCGCTGGAAAACACTCGGGTCGCGGCTCGTTGGGTATGGTGCGCCAAGTGTTAACTAGGTTATTCGACAGTTCAAAATTACAGTCGGTGTACAGTATAACCAAAACCCTCATAGCCACGCTCACAAGTATTTTCTGATAAACTGATCCTCTCGCCCTCTGCTATGCATAAAGTGTAACGAAACAAAGTCATGAAAGTCAATGCCCGGGCGAAGTGAATATAGCACTTAATGAGAGATCGTAATTATAAATCCTGTCTGTTTATTCATGTTGGTAAGAGGTTTTGTTGTAAAATCGTCTGTTGCATTTTATTTTGTAACGAAATGGTTCATGTTCAAGTATTCTATAAAGAAATAAAGTTTTGAGTGAACTTTTGACACTAAATTGTGTATTTTTGGATCAAATAACTTAGTAAACACTTGGCACCCCATACCCAGCGAGCCGCGACCCGAGCGTTTTCCAGCGCGACGCAACCCGAGTGTTTAGTAAAAGCCCTGAACCAGGTAGTCCATGAAGACCCTGATATGAGGACGTGTATAATGTACATACCAATTCAATATCGCTGCACATTCGTACTGTTATCAGATTATTGTCGTAGTCGATCAAGAATGCAAGATACAACAACAATAACATCAATACCAAAGAAAGCATGTGGGATATCTCTTTACGACCACGACATGACAGTGCATAACCACTTTTTGTCATCGAAAATCGACCATGGATGGAAAAAGAACAGAAACATGTGGTATGTACTTACATGACTGGATGGATAATGTCTTGGTTAATCGCCAATGAGAGAGACCTGCTACCCAACATCATTACGCACATTGAAATTATGATGTAGTTTGTTGAGGAGCTCTGATGGACCAGTCTCTGTCGGTGGATAGAATAATTTTATCTCATTTAACTCCAGTTTCTTCCGTTTAATACGCTGGTAGGTCGGGTAAATTTGCTTGCATTGATCTCTCATTAGTCTCAAGTCTAGACTTTTTTTTTCACCAACGTCTGGAAAGTAGAAATTCATGTAATGTATTGGTAATTATTTCCATACAGAGAAATCGAAACTTTTCTTTCGTTCCATGTATGTTATCGAATTTTATGGAATCGGTTATTCATCTCCTTGACAGTATGTAACATTAATATGGCTACATGATACATCATGCCGGGACATCATGAAACAATATACCAGGATATATCTGCCATTAGATCCTTTCGATTTTTCTTTCTCTTACTGATCATGATAAACGACGCATTTTCAAATAGATATTAAACACTTGATAAAGCCCTAAGGGCGAAAATTCGTGAAATTTCCTTGGTTTACGGAGTTTTTTATTCCTTTTGTAGTTTTTGATATCACCAACTCCGAGCAGAACACTATCTACTTTGTTTATATATATATATATATATATATATATATATATATATATATATAAACAAAGTAGATAGTGTTCTGCTCGGAGTTGGTGATATCAAAAACTACAAAAGGAATAAAAAAAACTCCGTAAACCATACATATATATACTCCCTCTTGCCTATATTCGAAATGAAGACAGAGAATTATTGAAGCGTAGCTTAAATCGAAGTTCCGTAAGTGGTGTTCCTAAGTCAAGGGCCCACGTTCTACCCCTCGCGGAGACATTTTTAAAAACCTTTTGCACAAATTTCAAAAGGGGGAGGACAGGTCTAGAGAACTAAGATTTAAGTTACGCTACCATTTTATAACTGTTATAATAATAATGATAATGGATATTTTTATAGCGCACATAACCACCAAATAAGATGCTCAAGGCGCTCCCAATATATCCTTACAATATACACTCAATCAAAAAAGTAAGTCCCCCACCCCCTTAGCATTTTTTCATTATATCTGAAAAAGTATTTTACCAATTTTGATCATTCAAATTGTAATGGATAGCGAATTTTCTTACGCATAAAATGAATGTTATGTGTCTGCCAATTGATGGCATTTTTGGTGTGTGTGATTTGTTTAAGCTTCTACACGAATAAAAAGAGGATCACGCTTGTTTCTGAACTTCCAAGCACCATTTATTGCACGTCACTCTTTTAATTTTAATAAACATCACTGTGGATGCATTGTTCAATAATTGATAGGTCCACCGTCTGCTTTGATCACCTCGCAGCACTTCTTCAGCATAGTTAACCGTTGATCAAAATTTGTATGTGATGCTGATTCAGGTTGGTCCATGGCCCTCTGCAAAATGTGCTTGACCTCCTCCAATCACTGCCAGAAAGGTATAGTCCTTCACCTTCTTGTTGGCTTTCCGTTTGATGTTATGCCAGAGGTTCTTGATGGGGTTGCAGTCATACTATTTTACAGGCCATTCCGTACGCTCAATACCATTTTCCTCCACATCTGACCGACGACTCGAGCACTATGGGGTCTTGCATTGTCGTCCATACAAACAAACTTGTCTCCACTGACTGCTGCATACAGCACGACCTGCGGCTCCAACACCTTGTCAGGATGTCGTTGGACGGTCAATCGACCTGGAACGGGGAAAAAAATCCGTCTTCCCATGGATGGGTGTTGATCGATGCCACCCCACATCATCCCGCTTCCTACTTGGGAGCCCACTATATCCGCGATGCAGTCACGTTTGAGCTCCTCCCCTACCCTTCTCCAAACTCTCTCTCTCTCTCTCTCTCTCTCTCTCTCTCTCTCCTCTCTCTCTCTCTCTTTCTCATCGATCTTCTTTAGGTAATAGACCTATCAGTTATTGAACACTTCATCCACTGTGATGCTTATTAAATGTAAAACATAGAGTAACATGCACAAAATCGTGCTTAAAAGTTCAGAAACGTGCGTGATTCTCCAATCATTCGTGTAGAAGCTTACACAAATCACTTAAGGTTAACTTTTTTTTGATACCTTTTGCCATAAAATGCATGATTGCATACCAGCAATGCCATCAACAAGCAGACACATATCATTCATTTTATGCGTAGGAAAATTCCCAATCCATTACCATTTGAATGATCAAAATCGGTCAAAATTTTTTAGAGATATATGAAAAAATGCTAAGGGGGGGGGGGGGGACTTACTTTTTTGGCTGAATGTATAAGGCACGTATTGACCAAAAGGTAGGCACACATAAAGAAATGTCTTCCTCTGAACACTCCTGAAGAAGAAATGAGGAGCATAGACTCTTTTTGCCAATAGGGCCCTAATGCATTCATTGCATTTACATAAATCTATTTGATACTACTTTCGTTATCACAATCGCTGCAAATTAAAGACATAGTGATGACCATTATACATTTTTTCGTTTGATCATTACCACGAAACAATGACATCAATCTACAGTGATTTTGCTCCTTATAATGTTGACAGCTGCTGCATCTTATTTATCAAAAGGTGATGTACAAAAATGGTGTTTGTGAGATCAAGTGACCGATTTTTAAATTTCATTTGAGATGTTTGTCTTATTCTCAGGTGCAATACAAAAATAAGGATAATGACGGAGAAACTACCTAAGGGGATGAAAGGGGGTAAGTAGAGGGTGTATTTTTAGGTGAATATGTTACAAATGGATGATTGACATCGAACCCCTCAATTTGGTGGATCCGATTCCAACTCTATACTACACGAATAGCATCACGGATATAAAATCTTGGTGTACGGTAATCAATATGGTGTTAATTAGAAAACTGAAGTGTACAATATAGCCTCTATATCATAGATTCTGAAAACAAATCTTGTCAAATTTGACTGACTAACTCTTCTAGTCAAGACTGACACAATTTTAGTAAGAATGACTAGATTCTAGAAAAAAATGATTTGACTAGATCACCGGATCCATACAGATGCTAGCACTAACTTGACTCGATCGATTCTGGTGAAATTGACTAGAATTCTAGAAAAAAGTTAGTTCATTTTTTTTTTATAGAATCCACGTCATTTTCACTAGAATTTAGTCAAATTTGGCTAGAATAGTATAAGTGCCAGTGTGATCTAGTCAAATTATTTTACTATTTTACTGGTAATTCTTACTAGAATTGTGTCAATTTTGACTAGAATAATGTAGGTTCTTGAGGGGTTCTATGTTAAACTTTACTAGAATTCTGGTCATTTTTACTAGAATTGTGTCATTTCTTTTTACTAGAATCTAGCTGGGTACCCGTCTGATCTGGTAATCCAGTAAAATCTGATAGGTTTTAAGAGTGTAATGGGGGAATAATTTCATTCTCTGGATAGATTGCTGCAACTTATGTGTGTTCCTCGATGCTCGAAACTGTTAAGAATTTTGAAGAAAATGTGACCAACATGAAAAGGTTACTACTACTTTTGCCAATTGATGGGGGTTATCACGGGGAATCTTGAGGGCTTTTAACAATGGCAACAGTTGTAGGTGTAGCTTTCATGGTTGAAGAAATACTGTTAATTCAGAGTTTATACGCGCAGGCGCGGTTCTAAGTGCAATATCAATCTCATATAGATTATGAAACAATTGGATGATTTTCAAATTCAATATGCATAAATAATATATGCGTAGATTGAAATATTTGTCTAAAACTACTGTCCCTCAAACATTTTATATTTCAAAGAATGGGTATCATTATACAATTGTTGTGCCATTATACAATTGTTGGGTATCATCATAAAATTGTTGTGTCTTTCACACTGTATATAGTTTGAAACAGCAACCATTGGCATATGGCTAAAACGAAGTTGAGCTTTTTAGCTGAAATTCTTGCAGGTAGCATGGTAGATACGATGTGCGGTATGTCATATTAATGAGATCCTGGTGATTCGATACAAAGTTTGTGACATTTTAAAACTTTTTTTTCTTTTACTCGTATACAATAAGAAAGTCTCAAATACATAATATCTACAAACTCAGTCTGACAGAGCTTTCTCTTCCCTTGATCGGCCTTAAAACAAATTTTCTTCTTGGTGACTCTTGTAAATCTGCTTAAAATCCTGACTATAGCCTCTAATAATTCTGCTATATTCTGCTTTTGAAACATGTATTTACTATGCTTAGAAACCATTGGCGCAAATCACGGGTGATAGGTGGTATAATTATACCCCTTTCGAGAGGTGGGGGGGGGGGGGGATGGTGTGTATAATACACCCCAACTTTGTACAGAATAAATGATATTGTAAAAGAGAGGGGAAAGGAAAGGGAAGAGAGGACTGAAAATAAAAAACATGGAAGCGCTCGCTCGCTTCCCTCACTCGCATTTTCAGTATCTTAACCAATAACGGTTATATGTGCATCTTGTCTCTCTATCCAATGTTCATGATCATGAAACGCTCCCCTGTAAGAGCAAGAAATTTCGGCAAAATATTCGATCATCCCCCACTCCTACCATGGGGGGGGGGGGTATTACCTTCCCACCACTCAGTCGCGTCGCTCCCTCGCATATATCCTCCAAGCTCCTAGTACTTCCCCCCCCCCCCAATCGCTGACTCTAGAACCGCGCCTGCATACACATTTTACCCTACTCGTGTATTACTAACCAATATCCGATATCGATTGATTTGTTTTGATTGAAAAAGACGCAAATTTGTGTGAGGAAAAATTAGAGAAAATAAATCCTGTGAAGGTTTGAAGTCAATGAAGTTGAATCTAAAAATCTAAAAATAATACCCCATTTTGTAATTTAAGTCCTTTGGAAAGAAACAGTAAGGAATATTTGTATCAAATTTTTAAAAAAGAAGTAAATTGCCTGCCTCCTTCAATAATTTGTTTTTCTTCCTTTTTGTGTGTATATACATAAATGCCTCTACTTCAGAGTAATGATTATGATAAGCATGACATGAAAGGTGTATATTTGATTTAAAACTAAGTTACACATGTATGTTAGCATTTTCAGTGCTTTTATAATAAATTTTCCCTTGTAGTTTATTCTTATTTAACCTCCACTGTATTGCCAAAGAGTGTGATTCAGATGTGTTTTCCCCTTGGTGACTGTGATTAGGTTTCTAGAAATATATCGTGTATAAATGTACTCTTGAATGCTATACATGAACTGTTTCATATAACTATTCATGTGCAGCTGTACACTGTAATATTTATTTTTTCTGCCACTCTTTCTTTTTCCCCCTTTATCTTCTTTTCCCTAATCACTTGTTTTGTAATTTGTTTTTAATCCCATCATTCATTTGTAAATCTTGTAATTTGTCTTGATAGTTGTGATAATAAAAAAGAGTTACAAACATTAAAAAAAAGGTTGAACAAGTCACCTGCAAGCGATGGACTCAGTGCTGAATTTTATTAATGCTTTTGAGGGACATCAAACATGGTAACTGACTGTCTGAACGAGGGCTACCACAAGATACAGTTGTCTTGTACACAAAGTCAAGCTTAATACTGACGACATATCATTGATTATTAACTGCAGCTCGCATTACGATAACAGAAAGTAATCTACAAACTTGTACAGGAATGGGTTGGCTTTAACAAAAAAGAAAAAGAAAAATCGATCTGCAATTGAATGCATCAGACTTATCGAGGATACTATTGATTATTGTCTTTTTGAAAATAAACCAGTTGTTATGATGTTCATGGATTTCAAAAAAGGGTTCGATATCATTGATCATATTTTCTCTCCCTTGTTTCAAGGTAGTACCCTGTAATTTTTGGAGAATAATCTCCTGAACAAATTGACACCCAACAACCTTTTACAAAATTACAACATCTCATGTTGTATAGTTAAGAGAACCTCTCTAGTCACAAAGACCATTATTCATAACGTGTAAGTTCCCATACCCGAAGGTTCACTATTTATAAAACACAAGGGAGGTGGGGGGGGGGGGGGGTCTGCATTCATAAAAGCATAAGGACCATTATTCATAAAGGCCGTTATTCATAATTTGAGATGAGGGTCGCGATTCCTAATTCACACTGAGGTGTATTATTCATAAAGACCACTATTCATAGTACGAAATCGGGGTCGCTATTCATAAGCATGAAGAAGGGTGCTATTCATGATTTATATTAGAGGTCGCTATACTCATAAGGATGGCTTTTTATAATACAAAATGAGGGTCGCTATTCATGATACGAAATGGGGATCGCTATTCATAATACGGAATAAGGGTCGCTATATATAATACTTCAGTGCATCCCATCTTATGTCCTTTGCTTATTTAATTTTCATGACTAGCGACCCTCTTTCCTTTTTAAGAATATCGTCCCTCTTTCTGTAGTATGAACACTGGCGTAAATCCACTTTGAGGAGTGGGGGAATGATCGACTTTTTTGCCGTTTTTTCCCTGTCGAACTCACACTTAAATATAAACACACACACCCTCATCCACCCACACAGCCCCCCTTACACATATTCTGCGAGCGAAGCGAGCAAGCTAAAAATAACCACTTTTCTGGTTTTTAATCCCATTTTCAAATATATATTCCAAGATATGGTCTTTTTAGATACATAATTAAACATTTTACTAACTGATTAATCAAAATATCATTTCTTCCTTAAAAAGTGGGGAGGGGGGATATTATGATTAGCGATCCTCTTCTCCGATTATGAATAGCAATCCTCTCCTCGAATGAATAGCAACCCTCTCCTCGTATTAGGAATAGCAACCCTCTCGTATTACGACCCTCTTTTGTATTTACTGTTATGAATAGCGACCTTCTCCTCCTATTATAGCTACCCTCTCCTCGTATTATGAATCTTCTTCTTTCGTATGGGTAATAGTATTGTACACATCCGAAGTAAGTTCCAACATGGGAAGAAGGCAACATTCGTGACAAAGCAACTAACTTAGATCTAAACAGCACCAGGTGTTACTGCACTGTTCTCTGGCAGTTTAAGGATCACGTCCAGCCAGTTCATAAATCACAAGTGCTCTAGTAAACCAGGTGATACACCTACATTTACCCTAGCCATGTATGTCACCTCCATCCCATGCATGATGAATGGGTCTTGCCCATATATATATATATATATATATATATATATATATATATATATATCATGCTATTTCTTGAAGCTGGGTAAGCCAGTTGACTTGTGCATCTTTTGGACTTGACAAATCAGTCATCCCATCAGGGGGTTGGAGAACAGGGCAGTTGTAGATGACATGATCTGCCGTCTGCTCATCTGCACCACAGATGCATGCCGGTGATTGTCGAAGTCCCAAACGGTACATATTAGCGTTGAATCTTCCAACCCCAGTTCGCAGTCGATTGAGTGTAACCCAATTCCTCCGAGATAGTTGAGAGCCAGCCGGAGCTTTGACGCCAAGGGGAACAGTGAACTGCCGTGGGCGAACCGTCCCTTCCCAGCTCTTTTCCCACTCTTGGACTAGGTTGAAGTCCGATCTGCTGAGGGCAGCTGCATGTCTGGAGAAAGGTCGACGCGATCGAAGGCGTTGGTGACCTAGATCATGAGACTCTGTCGTTATTTTGTGTAGGGGATGATCATCATCAGCAAGGGCTTTGTTTGTCAGCTTGTCTGTCAGACTCTCTCGGCGTAGCCTTGGTGGCGCAATTCCTGCAAGGACTGGGAGGAGATCTGTGGTTGTAGGGCGGAGACATCCAGTGATGAGTCGCATTAAGTGCACAGTCCAGCTTTCTGGTGTGGGTACTCCTGCACCATGCTTGTGCAGCATATTCAGCAGTGCTGAAAACCAAAGCAAGTGCTCCTGTGCGAAGGGTGGATGTTGATGCACCCCATGATGTACCAGCTAAGTGACGCAACAAGTTGTTCCGTGCCGAGACTTTCGCACGTAGGGCTTCGAGGTGCTGTTTGTAGGTCAGCTGTCTGTCAAGTTTCACTCCAAGGTATGTTGGGTGAGGGTTGTTTGGTAGGGGTGTCCCATTATGGAGAACAGTCAGCTGTCGATTTGCTTCCTTGGTTTTGAGATGAAAGGCAGTTACAGTAGATTTGGCATTGCTCAGCTTCAGTCTCCACATCTTGAGGTAATCTGCAATGAGCTCCATGTCAGCAGTAAGCACATTCTCTACTTTGCTCCAGTTCCTATCTGTATACAGCAGGGCCAAATCATCTGCATAGCCATACTGTCGTGGAGCTGTGCAAGGTATGTCACTTGTGTAGATATAGAAGAGCAAGGGAGACAGAACTGAGCCCTGTGGCACCCCATTCCGTAGGCGACGCAGTCGGCTAGTTTGTCCATCGCTAGTCTTGGTTATGAAACTGCGGTTCGAAAGGATTGTTGCAAGAAACCGCACTAGGTGACGGTCAGGGATGGTACGGAGAAGCTTCAGCACCAAGCCTTGATGCCACACTGTGTCATAAGCCGCAGTGAGGTCCACTAGAACAGCACTTGCCTTGCTCATCCGGGAGTTGGGGATCAACCACTGGGTTAAGTCGGGCCAAGAGGAGTCTTATGAATAGCGGCCCTTCTGAATAATGACCTTTAGGATTTATGACCCTTTTCTTGGACCCTTAGGAATAAAGACCCTTACGATTAAGGACCCGATTTTGTATTACGAATAGCGGCCCTTATGAAAAGTGACATTTATCAAACATGTCTCTTTTCTCTTGTATGAATATGAATAGCGGTCCTTATGACTAGCGAGCGGACCCCATGCAACCCTTTGTCAACCATGGGGGTAAAGCAAGTTCACATACTGAAAATGGTATCTACAATCATTATGAAAAGCAATTTCTGAAATTTTCAGAAAGTTGGAAAAAAAAGCTAGTAGTAAAAATCGGGCCAGTGTTCACTTTCTTTATCACTGAATGGAATTCAGGTATGATAACACGGGAAAAAGAGGCAGAATCGTGATTATGGGAATTTTCCATCACAGCCTGAGGAAGGGCACTTTTATCTTTTGACCGATATTTATCGAATTTGAAAATGGCGGCGCACCCCTTGTCATAAATGCACTGACCCATTGTTTATGCTGATTTGATTGGAGTCCTTATGACATTGAGACACTATATTGATTAAATTTGTCACAAATGGATACTGACCTACAATTTTCAAAAGAATGTTGCTCAGTTAAGCACGTACGGATCATTTGAAACATTACTAAATCGGAATTAATGGGAAATAAATAATATTGTAGATAGAACACATTTCTAAGGTTTCATTTTTTTCTGAGAGGGACTGTACAATGTGTGTTTCATTAAAAAGCAAGCCCAAAATTTCCGATTTGTTCCTTTAAAAATGATTATATCCTGATAAATGTGTATAATACATGTCGAAGATCATTTCTTCTTCTTCATAATGCCGATTATGTCACGATATTGACACGCATGAATGATTATGAACTGTGCTAATGTAAAAAGTAGTTTGCGCACAGGCATGAATTACATTACATCAAATTACAATTAAAAAATAAAAGGTGAAGACAAAAAAACAGGATACGTGATCTTTCATGGTGTTCCTTTATTCATCAGTCAACATTTTTGTATTTTGAAAATGAGACTGATTTAGCCCCATGTTGAAAAATGAGTCCTGAGTTAGTCCCATGTCCTTCCCCACCACCCCCTGTTGTCGATCCATGCGAGTGAAAGCAAATTAAAGAGAGGATCAGTCTATGGAACTTCTCTGTGTTGATCACTACTTACATGCGCAGGTTCATGCTCACGAGACCGAAGGCCCAAGAGACCGAAAAATTGCAAATAGCAATCAATACACGGCTCTGACCGATTGTAATCTCCCAGGGTTTGAACCATATATTTGTAAAAAGGGCTAACTGAAATGAGAGTTTTGTCCAATATTTTTTCACCTGCATGTACAAACCCACATGTAGGCCTAGCCTACTCACTAGCTATTCTTTGCTCATCATTCCTTCCTACCGGGGCGGCGCCTGGGTATTTTGATAGGGAGGGAGGCAAATTGACGAGTTAGGACGACAGGTGAGTTTTTAAATGAACAAATAGGGCTATGGTATATTTGCCCTCCCTTCCCCCGTACCCCTCTTCCTCATTCTCCTTCCTCTTCTTCTTCTTCGTTTTCTTCTTCCATATATATCACTTGCAAAATGATAGGGCGGCTGCCCCCTGTAGCGCCGCTTCTGATTTCCAACTTACTATTTGACTTATATCTGGATATATTTTTTTTACAATTCTGTATAAAGGACACTTCATTTTCCTACCTACCAACGTACAATGTGCCCCCTCCCCCCCCCCTTTCCTAACAGCTATTATCGACTCACACGCTCTTGCTTAACAGGCGAACCAAAATTTCCAGGGGGAAAATAGAAAGAATTTGTGTCAACCTTACTGTCCGTTTCCACTTACACCTATAACGGAATATATTGGAGAAATGATTTGTATTTCTGTCATAACATTAATCTAAGAGCTCGTATTATTTTGTGATTAAGTCGGATTCTCAAAGACAATATCCAACGTTACAGAGAGAAACAAGGACAAGTATAATGAATGCGGTACAGTGAACACTGTAAATTCGTAGTTTAACAGTTGCATAAAGTTGTGTAAAATAACGAGATTGCGTACTTCATAATGAACTAAACTTGGTCCATAAATTACATAACCACCCGTGTAGTCAGGATTTCATTTTTTAGGCGGTGGAGGGGCGGTAATGAGCAGGCAAGACAATGACAATGAGATTTGCATTTCCTCATGTCACCCAAAATGGGTATCCGAGAAAATCAGAAATTTGTAGGCCTTATGATATTTCAAGTAATAAATCTAACATTTAGATATAATTTACAATAATGACAAATTTAGAGCGCATTTAGAGCCTCGTACTATCTTTAATGACTCTAATTCGATTCCCCTCTTTTGAGAGAAATCTGTTAGATATGTAGTGAGCACGCAAAGCGAGGCAGTGGTGCAGGGAGAAGTGTAGTTTTTTTTTCAGCAGAATCGTAAATCCCAACCATATTTTTTGTAAAACACACATACACACACACACACACACGCACCCACGCACCCCTTCCCACAAACGAACACGTAGCCAGCGTAAATAAAACAATATTACACGAAAAGTGGAAATAATGAGTGGCCGCACGACAAATCTCTCATTTAAATTCGGTTGTTTGTAAATGCTGACTGCCTTCGTTCTCGTGGGTCTTCGGTCTCGTGGGAAAACCCAATTCAGAAACTGTGCCTCGTATGCCTATGTTCAACCCCCCTCAATTTTTTTTTTTTTTTTTTTTTTTTTTGGGGGGGGGGCTCATTGCACCATTGCTCTTGAGCCTTGTCTAGTACAAGGAATTTCAATATCTCAACATAATTTTGTGCATGTGTGTGTCACTCCCTTTTAACAGCGGCCGAAGTCCGGTCCAACAAGAATATCTTGCTTCCAACAGAAGGAAGACAATCCGAAATAGCAAAGACAGTTTGAGAAAAATCGGACAAAATATAAAAAGGAAGTTATGATTTTTTTTAAACACAGAAAGAGTGAAATCAATGAAAATCACTGAGATTGTGACGTCCGATATCCTCACAACACGTCATGATTATTTTCATTAGGCTATGTTGATAACACAATTTCCTTAATTTCTGTCAAAGATATAATTTCCTCATAACTCGAACCTAGGCTATTCATACGGGGGGGGGGGGGGGGTATGTCTCACTGAGGCCTGTACAGCATCTACGGCCATGACTTTCTGAAGAGCACCCTAAACAAGGATTTTAGTCTAGAGGTTTTTTTATATCCAGGGCCTAATTCAGGGAAACCCGAGAAAATATTTCTGTTTGAAAGAATGGAAATGAACCTATTTGATTCATGAAAAAAAAAAAAAATCCAGAATTTTCATACCCCAAACGAGCAAGGGTGTCGCTAGAATATTTTGCATGTGGGGGTGGGTGGGGGTGGGTGACACCAAAATTTGCAGAAAAATTTTTAGGGTGTGGATTCCCAAATTTGTCGACAAAAATACTGCACCCTAACCAGGGGCGTAGATCCGTTTTTCGGATGGGGGAGGGGGGGGGGGGGGGACGACCAAGCGGAGATGAACCCACGGCTACTGATATATACGTATATATATATATATATATATATATAATATATATATAAAGAGATGCCAATAAACATATATGTATATATACGTATATATACATATATATATATATATATATATATATATATATACACGTAGTTGTACACACACACCACACCACAACACACCCTCACATATATAGGCTGTATCAACGTGAAGCATTTTCCAATTTGGGGAAATTACGCATCTTGCTAGATTGTGAACCATCCTGCTTTTTCTTAATTTTGCGAGCGAGCGAAGCGAGCGACCAAAAAATAACAAATTTCTTGTTATGAGAGAAGGGTTTAGGGTCAAAATACATTTTAGGCATATATGATACCTAATTAATGTATATATGGTTACCTCGCTGCCAATTTGAACTTTATTCTGTCACATCGCTGGTCCATTGTTGCTGCTCCCCGAAAAAAACTCTGTTTTTTTAATGTTACGAGGCGAGCGAAACGAGCGAGGAAGCACACACTGTTTACAATATTAGCGAATCGAGCCAACGAATGCCTAACGAACAGCTATTTTTTGAAGTCCGAAAACGAAATAAGGTTCGTTATTCCGTCAGTTATTTTCGGACTAAGGACCCTTATTTCATTTTCGGACTAACAAAACTACGGAATAACGAACCTTCGGAATAACGCCACAAAATGTTCGGATTAACGAACCCGTTTTCATTTTGGACTAACGAACATCACCCGATCACAGTTGGGCCCATTTTTGCAAGAGGATGCCCTGACGCCTTTTGTCTGAATATCAACTTTTTACTTTCTTAATCACTGTGAGCTAGCAATTAAAAAAAAAAAAAACAACTTTCGAGATGATTTTGTATGTACAGAAATTGCATACGGTCTTGTTTCAGATCAATGGTGCAACTAGGTGGACAAATTGACCAAATTTAAAACTTTTCTTTTTTTTTAATTTTGAAAACCTTGACAGAAATCTTGCATAGGGTTCAAATTATAAGAAAAAAGTAGTGGCCGAGCTTAAACTTTCTTCAGTTTGATCTGTAGAGGGCAGCAAACTGCAGAAATCGTGAATTTCCATATCAAATTATCTATTACTAATTTAAGTCCTGAGGTCAATGTAACAGTATTCTTTTCAATTCTTCCTTTCATTTTCTATTGCATGATATGTAAGCTTCAGAATAAAGATGAAAAATTGACCCAGAAATAATATTTTATCTGTTTGTACAGCTTTTTTTCTTAAAAAATGATAATTTTCATAAATTGACACCTAATTTTCATTTTTCATAGTTAGAATTGAGCAAGGGACCTGAAATATCATATGATTTTAAATACGTATGTAGAAATATAACATTGCAGCCATTATTGAATTTCATGAAGATATTTTTTTTCATAATTTGTTTAATAAACTTAGAATGTTTCGGACGTAACACTGTGCTGTGGAATGATATACGGGAATAGATTATGAGGAAGTTAACTTCCACTATACTCCAGTCACACCTTCTAACATGAATTTCAGCATGATTTATAATAATATCTTTATAGCGGGAAGGGTGGAGCTTAGGAAATGGTCACAGGGGAAGGCCCCAATGTTGGCCATGTGGCACTTTGTTGTCCTATTCCTAGGATATTGAAAACTGCAATACATGTAATGTATTCACCAAGAGGATGATTTTGTATTACTTGATGAATCATTTCATGATATCTATTCTATTACACATTGTACACTGGATTCTAAAATTAGGATACATTTGTATTGCGATAGATCTATATGTTGAGTTTTATAGCTTAAAATCTGCAAACAGTCCTTCAGGTATATTACAAGGGCATGTGGAACTCAGTAAGCCTTCGACCTTGATTTTCAGGGGAAGCATAATGGTAAAAGCACCATATCTGACACACACACAGTAAAAGATTCTGTATACAAAAAAAAAAGAAGAAATTAATATCATCTTTACATTACAGCTTTGAAGAGTACTATCTTTTGAATACCTTATATCATTAAAATATTGTCAATGATGAAATCATGCTTATGGATTTATAGTGTATTCTGAATTTGATTGTCTTCATGGAAAGGATGTCTGGTTATGTTAAGGAAATTGATAGTTGTATGTTTCATACACATTCATATAGGAGTCAGAAGATATTAGAACATTTAGATATAATGATATTGATAATGATAATAATAATAATACTAATAATGATAATAATATTATTATTGATGATATTAATGACGTCTTCAGGAAGGCCATTCCATAGCATAACCTAGGACACGAGTGGGCAAATGACCATTTCCCCTAGGTTTTTGAAACTTTGAGGGATTACAAGAGAACTGGAGGTGGATGAGCGTAAGGATGTCTTGCAGGAGTGTAATTCTCAATTAATGAGATAAGGTATTGAGGAGCAGGAGCATGAATGCAGTGAAAATGTCCCATAAAAGCGATAAACTTAGATTATCACTCAATAAACTTACTTTTTCGATAAACGAAGTTTCATTCTCAATAAACTAAGTTTATTGAGTGAAAAACTAAGTTTATCGCTTTTATGGGTGTATCGAGCGATAAGTTTATCGAGCGAAAAGCTTCTGTTATCGAAAAACTAAGTTAATAAAAAACTAAGTTTATCGAAAAACTTAATTTTCAACTTGATAAACTTAGCTTATCGATAAACTTAGTTTTTCGATAAATTTAGTTTTTCACATGATAAACAAACTCTGTTTATCGGTAAACTTAGTTGATCAATAAACTCTGTTTATCAAGAGATAAACTTAGGTTATAGAACAACTCTGCTTATTGTGAGAAAAACCTAGTTTTTCACGGTAAACTAATTTTTTCGGTGATACACTTAACTTATCTACAGAAGGTTTATTGCTTGATAAACTAAGTTTTCGAGAGAAACTCTGCTTTTCGAGTGAAAAACTAGTTCATCACCGGAAACTTAGTTTATCATAGTTTTTCGAGTGATAACTAGTTTATCGGCGTTTATCGGCGCTAAAATAAGTTTTTTGATTTATCGGACGTTTGGCTGCATACACGTACGTGCCAACCGCGAAGGCCAAGGGCTGGGGGGTATGATAATGTAGGTTACACCAAGAAATTGGATTACAAGACAATTACTCTCACCTACTTCCGTTATTACATTTTGGCAAAGGAAAAAATGCTCGAAAAAATGCATCCGCCATTGTATACAACGTTGGAAAGATGTCTCATTTTCTTGAATATTCATATCTGAAACTTTGTTTTTGAAGCCTGATATTTGCACGAGCGGAAGGATGGATAGTTAAAAAAAAAACGTTTCTTGAATCTTTTTTCAATAATTGCACTATAAATCTCCGGGATCATGCCTAATTTTTTTGACGGAGTCACCTGCCATAGGGCTAACACGTGAAAACAAGGATTTTAGAATGATTATTAGTTCCCCTAAATGTAACTCTAACATATAAGATTTGCGACTCTGAAAAAGTTACTGAAGGCTACAATAAAGTGAGAGAGACGATCCCCATAACATCCCAGGGAAGATGCCTGCTTTCAGTCGTTCCGAGCTGCCTATGGTTAACGGTTACAGCTCGTTCTCCGAAGGGTTTTCGTTTATTCCGAAAAGGTTTGTTATTCCGAAGGTTCGTTATTCCCAAACACAGCAAATTGCGTATACCTAGATGTTCCGTTAGTCCGAAAATGAAAAAGGGTTCGTTAATCCGAACTCTAGTGGAGTTATTCCGAACGGTTCGTCATTTCCGACGGTCGTTAGTCCGAAAATGAAATAAAGTTCGTGATTCCGAAGATTGGTGTAATCCGAAAATGAAATAAGGTTCGTTATATTCCGAAAATGAAATAAGGCTCGTTAGTCCGAAATGAAATAAGGTTCGTGATTCGAAAATGAAATAAGGTTCGTTATTCCGAAAATGAAAATAAGGTTCGTCAGTTGTCTGAAATGAATAAGGTTCGTTAGTCCGAAAATGAAATAAGGTTCGTTAGTCCGAAATACAGTCATCTGTGGCAAAGTCCGGAAAGCCGGTTAGGACGGGTGTTGGGAGGAAATCACTCTTTCTGTTCGATTAGGCTTATGAATTCATACTAGGAATACACACTAACATGTTTTTTTTTCAACTTGGATCGCATCAGTTATGATCGTGACTTCGTTCCAACATTCTAGAGCGCCTATAGACCATTTCACAACGCAAGAGGGCAGCAGACTGTTCGACAACAGTTCGACATACTGCGGTGGGCGCTCCAACACAAGTCAATAGCGCGGTTTTGCTACATTCGTTCGATTTTTTGTCTATTTTGACCAGTATATGCAGATTTATTTTAATATTTGCAATGAGAAATTATCAAGGAAGTTCAGGGTCGCAGCTGTGCGGTGCTCAAATGCCCACAAGAATTAGAGAAAGTTTAAAAATTGGAAGCTGAGCGCAAAATTCACTCGCTTTTGACTCATGAAGTCCTGGTTGTGTGAGAAGCCGTACTCCCTACACAGGGTTTCCGTAAGCAATGTGAAGGAATTTGCCGCCAGGGGGGTAAAAAAATCAACAGAAAGGACTTTGAAGTCAAGAAACATTATCATTATGTACTTTGGGCGTAAAATTTAATGAGTGAAAACAATGACTTTGTAAACGGGTAAGAGTTAGAGCTCCCGTTTACTACGGCTTCTATGCTGCAAACGAACTTTTACTGACAAAAAGTTGGTTGAAAAAACCACCGAAAGTACACAAATACATCATACCTTCATCGTCAGATATGACCATGTCGTACCTCATCTAACCCATGATAGCCATGCTTTATTTTAATTGATCTAGAATAAAGTAAATGGGAACGATAATCGGGGCATATCTCATATCTTTACATTCATTTGTACAACAGAGCCAATCGCGATCAGCGCGCTTGCCCACCGCAGCAAATGGCGTCGCCGATAGAGGCCAAATACATAAACCGGAGGTGAATAATTGGTCGGTAGGAAGGGGGATGGGCACGCCGACATGTGAACTAACAGGACCTAAGCTAATGCTAATGATGATGATGATGATGATGGTAGTGACAAACTAATTTAACAGTAATTATATTTTACTATTATTAGTGAAAATATTCTTGTTATCATCATTGTAATCATTTCATTTCATTTATTTCCACAATGCAGCAAATAATTTCACATTTCAAAATCATTATGAAATCAACAGTGTAAAGTTATACTTAATATATCAATTCAGTTCATACAGTATATCAAATTAATAAATTGCAAGTATGAAATAAACAATGCTCACTGTATGTGTGGAGACAAGGCTTGTGAATCATGTTCCCATGGAGAGTATAATGTTATTTTCTATATCACAACTACTTTTATTCATTTGTTAGTAATTAGGATGTGCCTGCCTGGGAAAGCATGTTAAGGTCGGAAACTGTCACCATTTACTAATGTCACTTTTGTCTTCTGTATGTACATATGCCCACTCCACTGATCGTTATTGTTATTAATATCCTCAATGTTATCTTATTATCATTATTAATAGCAGCAGAAGCTGTTAAAATAATGACCCCTCCCCGAAACAACCCCAGAATAAAACACCCCCCCCAAAAAAAACACCTCTTGCCTGGAGGTAAGCTTGATGACCCCTACAACAAACCTCCAATACTTTAAATTCATTCGCTGAGGCGGCAATTGCTCAGATAAATCAAATCAAAATTCTTGATCCACCCCACTTTCTGATGCACATGTGCTCTGCAAAAAAAATTACACATCATCCTCCGCTAAGACTATACAAATATTTTATCATTACTATCCTAACATTGTAAAAATTAAAACATCGTATTTGTTACTTAAGAAGTTTATATCATTTTCGGAATAACGAACCTTATTTCATTTTTGGACTAACGAACCTTATTCATTTTCGAACAAACGAACAGCCGTATTTAATTTTCGATTAAAGAACCTCCGGAATAACGAACCTTGATTCCTTTTCGGACTAACGGACCTTCGGAATGACGAACCTTTTTTCATTTTCGGACTAACGAACTTTCGGAACAATGAACCCTATTTAATTTTCGAAATAACGAACCTTTGGAAAAACGAACCTTCGGAATAGCGAACCTTCGGAGTATTCGAACCTTCGGAATAACGAACATCACCCAGGTTAACACGCAGAAACAGGGATTTTGAAATGATTTTGATTCCCATAGCTTTTATTCAAATTTCTATGGATTTACATGAAATGTCAAGCTCTGGAAATATATAATTGAGGCTCGATGAGTCCAGTAAACCCCCATATATCCCCGGGAATGTGAATGTTTTTGACAAAAAAAAAAAAATAAATAAATAAAAAAGCCTCGCCCGCCATAGGTTTACGCAAAACAGGCAATTTTCGGATGATTATAATTCCTATAGATTTTATTTGCAGATATAAAAACAGGGGCGGATTCAGCATTCTCCAATGGGGGGGGGGGGGGGGCGAAATTTTTTAAAACCGCTCGAACCGATTAGAAACGTATGGTTTAAGGCTGCACTCAGTGGCATAATAATGAAAATATGTTGTGGGTCCCCCCCCCCCACAGAAGTAGATGCGCCTATATCTTGAAAAAGTTATCTTTAATTGATGAATTATAAAACGGCTTTTCCTGAGTAAAAAGGAAATGATGGATAATGCAAGCGCGAAGCGCGAGCTGAAAATTTTTGAGATTCCAAATGAAGAAAATCGTCAGGGGCGTTGCTAGACTTTTTTTCAATGGGGGGGGGGGGTTTAGAGAGGCCAGATTGCCAACAAACACTGCCAGTAATTACGACAACTAATGCCGATAAATTAAACCGTATAAAGCCCATGAGGCATGTGTGCCGCTATCACATTTTTCTTCTAAATGATATAACTGTTCACCTCACTTGCCGAATGCGTT
>CM057157.1:31586728-31604591 GCA_029962745.1 Echinometra lucunter
TGCGTCTGCAGGATTGGTACCTATATAGTGCTTACCGCCATAGAGTTAGGTAAAATCAACGAACGTAGAGGGCGTCACACTTTTCAGCGTTGACGCCCTCTACGTTCGTTGGTTAAAATCTATGATTTTGCGTAGTAATGTATTGTATATAGATTGATGAATCTTGTTGATCATTACTAGGTCTAGTAATGATAAATTTTCTAATTTTCAACATTTATCCAATAAGCATGAAGAAGAACAAGAAAATTATCATGATATTGAGATTAAGATACTGTACCACAAAAACAATTTTGCAAGCCCACTTCTCATCATTTTTTTTTTTTTTTAGTTGGAAAGGGCTCTTCACTCATGATAGAGTATTTGCCAATGATGATTTTCATCATCACTGGCTTTAATGCGTATGTAGCCTATTACACTATTAAGTTACATTGACTGTACTTGAGATACGGTACACGGTTACTCACATAGGCGCCGGAAGCGGGGGGGGGGGGGGGATTGCCCCCATCATTCGAAAGGGGGGATCGACTTTTTTCCCCCAAAGGCCCTCTCGGAAGAAAAAAGAAAAATAAAATTGGATCATTTACAACCATGTAAAATGAGCATACTGGCATGATTAGTGCTCTATAATGGAACTTTCATTCAAAAATCAAAATTTTCTTACTCGGTCACTACGCACCCTCGTCTAGTAATTAGAAGCAACGTTTCTCAGTATTTAGAAATTCGTTCTATCATCTGTGAAAAAGGGGCAGATGCTTGCTTTATTCGGAGAATTATTTTGTCCCCCCCCCCTTCCTCCTCAGTATCCTCATATATTGGCATAAGGGCGCCAGTATTTTTTTTTTCATATTTGGGCAATGCCGGAATATGAAATTTCTGTAAATTTTCACCACCAAAATTGTAAAAATTTGCGCGCTCGTTTCGCTCGCGCGAACAAAGTTGTGAAACTGGATAGTTGATTTTCGGGCAGAGGGTGTCAGCCCCAACGCTAAAATTTAACAGTATGCCATGCATAACCCTCCCATTGCCATGCCCGGTCTCCTGAGTCTCTTACGCAATCCTAACATACTAGAAGCGGTGAAAAATAATCATGTTTCAAGTACGTATGATGAGAGAAAGCTGGGACTCTTCCGGCGCGCCTGTTACTCACCGTAGTGTTCTTTCCAATGCAGGGCCTACATGTCAAAAAAGGTCTTCAAACACTGCTTTGGAAAACCGATATTTCCTGAAAAAGTCATTTTCATTTTCTTCTTTAAAAGGATCATAATTATCTTGGTCTCCTCGTCAGTGGCGGCCTCAAGGGGGGCATGGGGTGGCATTTGCCCCCCCCCCCCACTCAGAAGCTTTGCCCCCAGTTGCCCCCCAAAAAAATTTGAGGACTGAAAAGAAAAATTTTACAGTAATTTGTAAATAATAGATGTTGTCATAAGCATCATATTCAAGCTGTGAAGTGCTCTAAATTACCATTTTCCGCTCTTCAAAACTTGAAAATTTTCTCACTCAGTCGCTGTTGGTTTCCTCGCACACTATTAGTTTGTAATGTAAATGTTCACTTCATGCTCTAGTTTTAATCAATATCTTTGCTCTTTGCAAAATCTTTGCATTTTCGTAAATCCCGGGGGGGGGGGGGATGGAGATATATCCCCCCACTTTTTGGAGAGGGGAGATACATGGCATGTAAAAATATCCCCCCTCACTTTTTGAGGAAAATATATTTTTATTTATCAGTTAGTAAAAATTTGAATATCTATCATAAACGACCATCATATTTTAGAATTTCTATTTGAAAATGCGATTGAAAACCAGAAAAAGTGGTTATTTTTGGCTCGCTCACTTCGCTTGCTCATCATATTTATAATTTCTTTTCTAAAATGCAAATAAAAACAAGAAAAGTGGCCATTTTGGCTGGCTCGCTTCGCTCGCTCATCATATTCAGAATATTTATTCGAAAATGCAATTAAAAACCAAATAAGCAGTTATTTTTTTGTTCGCTCGCTTCGCTAGCATGCAACATTGACATGAAATGTGTGTAGGAGGAAAAAGAAATCGTCCAAAATTCAATTATCCCCCCCCCCCCACTCCTCAACTCAAAGTGGATTTACGCCGGCGACTAAAACTCGCTTTTCACACTCGATTTTTTCCATACACGCAAAAAAAATTTTGACTGCCCCTGCCTTCCAACATTTTCTTTTGCCTCCATTTGCCCCCCCCCCCCACTTTATAGTGGTCCGCCACTGCTCCTCGTGGCTTTATCAGCTAAACCTATGTCGTCTCCTATATACCCGCCAGACTCTTAATTAGGTCTAGGTCTATTTTGAACCATTTTGAAGTACTTGGGTAATAAAAAATGGAGACAAGTTTATAGCGCACGACGAGAAATTATTCACTAACATTGCCACTACAGGTGCCCCTGGCACTGTTAGTGAGTTGTTAAAAACATTACCACTACCGTTAGCTTCTGTGCGGCCTTGAAATGTTAGGCTACAGGCGCTGTTAGTGAATCGACTAACATTACGCTTCTGTGCGGTCAAAACCATCGCTATCGTACTGTTAGTGCGCTGTTAGCGCTAACAAACGTTTCTGTGCGGCCAGTACTGATGGATAGTACATCGATCATGACGGAAGCCGCTTGCTCATCCGGGAGTTGGGGATCAACCACTGGGTTGAGGTCGGGCCAAGAGGAGCTTTATGAATAGCGGGCCCTTATGAATAATGACCTTTAGGATTTATGACCCGGTTCTTGGAACCCTTAGGAATAAAGACCCTTATGATTAAGGACCCGATTTTGTATTACGAATAGCGGCCCTTATGAAAAATGACATTTATCAAAATGTCTCTTTTCTCTTGTATGAATATGAATATCGGTCCTTATGACTAGCGAGCGGACCCCATGCAACCCTTTGTCAACCATGGGGGTAAAGCAAGTTCACATACTGAAAATGGTATCTACAATCATTATGAAAAGCAATTTCTGAAATTTCAGAAAGTTGGAAAAAAAAAAGCTAGTAGTAAAAAAATCTGGCCAGTGTGCACATTTCTTTATCACTGAATGGAATTCAGGTATGATAACACGAGCAAAAGAGGCAGAATCGTGATTATGGGATTTTCCATCTTTGCGGACACCTTTCCTCATCACAGCCTGAGGAAGGGCACTTTTAGCTTTTGACCGATATTTATCGAATTTGAAAAATGGCGCGCACCCCCTGTCATAAATGCACGGACCCCATTGTTTTATGCTGATTGATTGGAGTCCTTATGACATTGAGACACTATATATTGATTAAATTTGTCACAAATGGATACTGACCTACAATTTTCAAAAGAATGTTGCTCAGTTAAGCACGTACGGATCATTTGAAACATTACTAAATCGGAATTAATGGAAATAATAATATTGTAAATAGAACACATTTCTAAAGGTTTCATTTTTTTTCTGAGAGGGACTGTACAATGTGTGTTTCATTAAAAAAGCAAGCCACATATTTCCGATTTGTTCCTTTAAAATGATTATATCCTGATGAATGTGTATACTACATGTCGAAGAGCATTTCTTCTTCTTTCATAATGCCAATTATGTCACGATATTGACACGCATGAATGATTATGAACTGTGCTAAGGTAAAAAGTATTTGGCGCAGGAAGGCATGAATTACAATTAACATCAAAATTACAATTAAAAAATAAAAGGTGAAGACAAAAAAAACAGGATACGTGGATCTTTCATGGTGTTCCTTATTCATCAGTCAACATTTTTGTATTTTGAAAAGGAGACTGATGTTAGCCCCATGTTGAAAATGAGGTCCTGATTTAGTCCATGTCCTTCCCACCACCCCTTCTGTTGTCGATCCATGCGAGTGAAAGCAAAGAGAGGATCAGTCTATGGAACTTCTCTGTGTTGACACTACTTACATGCGCAGGTTCATGCTCACGAGACCGAAGGCCCACGAGACCGAAAAATTGCAATAGCAATCAATACATGGCTCTGACCGATTGTAATCTCCCAGGGTTTAAACCATATATTTGTAAAAGGGCTTAATTGAAATGAGAGTTTTGTCCAATATTTTTTCACCTGCATGTACAAACCCACATGTAGGGCCTAGCCTACTCAACTTAGCTATCTTTGCTCATCATTCCTTCCTACCCGGGGCGGCGCCTGGGTATTTGATAGGGAGGGAGGCAAATTGAACGAGTTAGGACGACAGGTGAGTTTTAAATGGCAAATAGGGGCTATGGTATATTGCCCTCCCTTCCCCCGTACCCCTCTTCCCTCATTCTCCTTCCTCTTCTTCTTCTTTCGTTTTCTTCTTCCATGTATATCACTTGCAAAATGATAGGGCGGGGGCCGCCCCCTGTAGCGCCGCTTCTGATTTCCAACTTACTAAAGTGACTTATATCTGGATATTTTTTTTTACAATTCTGTATAAATGACACTTCATTTTCCTACCTACCAACGTACAATGTGCCCCTCCCCCCCCCCTTTCCTAACAGCTATTAATCGACTCACACGCTCTTGCTTAACAGGCGAACCAAAATTTCCAGGGGGAAAATAGAAAGAATTTGTGTCAACCTTACTGTCCGTTTCCACTTACACCTATAACGGAATATATTGGAGAAATGATTTGTATTTCTGTCATAACATTAATCTAAGAGCTCGTATTATTTTGTGATTAAGTCGGATTCTCAAAGACAATATCCAACGTTACAGAGAGAAACAAGGACAAGTATAATGAATGCGGTACAGTGAACACTGTAAATTCGTAGTGTACAGTTGCATAAAGTTGTGTAAAATAACGAGATTGCGTACTTCATAATGAACTAAACTTGGTCCATAAATTACATAACCACCCGTGTAGTCAGGATTTCATTTTTAGGCGGTGGAGGGGCGGTAATGAGCAGGCAAGACAATGACAATGAGATTTGTATTCCTCATGTCACCCAAATGGGTATCCGAGAAAATCAGAAATTTGTAGGCCTTATGATATTTCAAGTAATAAATCTAACATTTTACATATAATTTACAAATAATGACAATTAGAGCGCATTTAGAGCCTCGTACTATCTTTAATGACTCTAAATTCGATTCCCCTCTTTGAGAGAAATCTGTTAGATAGGTAGTGAGCACGCAAAGCGAGGCAGTGGTGCAGGGAGAAGTGTAGTTTTCGATTTCAGGCAGAATCGTAAATCCCAACCATATTTTTTGTAAAAACCACATACACACACACACACACGCACCACGCACCACCCTCCCACAGAACGAAACGTAGCCAGCGTAAATAAAACAATATTACACGAAAAGTGGAAATAATGAGGTGGCCGCACGACAAATCTCTCATTTAAATTTGGTTGTTTGTAAATGCTGACTGCCTTCGTTCTCGTGGGTCTTCGGTCTCGTGGATCTTCGGTCTCGTGGGAAGACCAATTCAGAAACTGTGCCTCGTATGCTATGTTCAACCCCCTCAATTTTTTTTTTTTTTTTTTTTTTTGGGGGGGGGGCTCATTGCACCATTGCTCTTGAGCCTTGTCTAGTACGAGGAATTTCAATATCTCAACATAGTTTTGTGCATGTGTGTGTCACTCTCCCTTTTAACAGCGACCGGAAGTCCGGTCCAAAAAGAATATCTTGCTTCCACAGAAGCAAGACAATCCGAAATAGCAAAGACAGTTTGAGAAAAATCGGACAAAATATAAAAGGAAGTTATGATTTTTTTAAAACACAAAAGAGTGAAATCAATGAAAATCACTGAGATTGTGACGTCCGATATCCTCACAACACGTCATATTATTTTCATTAGGCTAATGTTGATAATACAATTTCCTTAATTTCTGTCAAGATATGATTTCCTCATAACTCGAAACCTAGGCTATTCATACGGGGGGGGGGGGGGGGGTGGGGGGGTGGGGGGGGGGGGGGGGGTTAGGGGGGGGGGGGGGGGTAGTCTCACTGAGGCCTGTACGGCATCTACGGCCATGACTTTCTGAAGAGCACCCTAAACAAGGATTTAGTCTAGAGGTTTTTTTATACCCAGGGCCTAATTCAGGGAAACCCGAGAAAAAATTTCTGTTTGAAAGAATGGAAATGAACCTATTTGATTCATGAAAAAAAAAAAATCCAGAATGTTCATACCCCAACGAGCAAGGGTGTCGCTAGAATATTTTGCATGTGGGACGGGGTGGGTGACACCAAAATTTGCAGACAAATTTTTAGGGTGTGGATTCCCAAATTTGTCGACAAAAATACTGCACCCCTAACCAGGGGCGTAGATCCGTTTTCGGATGGGGGAGGGGGGGGGGGGGGGGGGGACGACCAAGCGGAGATGAACCCACGGCTACTGATTATACGTATATATATATATATATATATATATATATATATATATATAAAGAGATGCCAATAAACATATATGTATATATACGTATATATACATATATATATATATATATATATATATATATACATACACGTATTGTACACCACACACACACACAACACCCTCACATATATAGGCCTGTATCAACGTGAAGCATTGAAGCATTTTTCAATTTGGGGAAAATTACGCATCTTGCTAGATTGTGAACCATCCTGCTTTTCTTAATTTTGCGAGCGAGCGAAGCGAGCGACCAAAAAATACAAATTTCTTGTTATGAGAGAAGGGTTTAGGGTCAAAATACACTTTAGGCACATAATGATACCTAATTAATGTATATATGGTTACCCTCGCTGCCAAATTTGAACTTTATTTTGTCACCTAAATCGCTGGTCCATTGTTGCTGCTCCCCAAACCACTCTGTTTTTTAATATTACGAGCGAGCGAAACGAGCGAGGAAGCGCACACTGTTTACAATATTAGCGAATCGAGCCAACGAATGCCTAACGAACAGCTATTTTTTAAAGTCCGAAAACGAAAATAAGGTTCGTTATTCCGTCAGTTATTTTCGGACTAAGGACCCTTATTTCATTTTCGGACTACAAAACTACGGAATAATGAACCTTCGGAATAACGCCACAATTCGGATTAACGAACCCGTTTTCATTTTTGGACTAACGAACATCACCCGATCACAGTTGGGCCCATTTTTGCAAGAGGATGCCCTGACGCCTTTTGTCTGAATATCAACTTTTTACTTTCTTAATCACTGCGAGCTAGCAATTAAAAAAAACAAACAACTTTCGAGATGAATTGTATGTACAGAAATTGCATACGGTCTTGTTTCAGATCAATGGTGCAACTAAGTGGACAAATTGACCAAATTTTAAAACTTTTTTTTTTTAATTATGAAACCTTGACAGAAATCTTGAATAGGTTCAAATTATAAGAAAAAAGTAGTGGCCGAGCTTAAACTTCTTCAGTTTGATCTGTAGAGGGCAGCAAACTGCAGAAAACGTGAATTTCCATATCAAATTATCCATTACTAATTTAAGTCCTGAGGTCAATGTAACAGTATTCTTTTCAATATCTTCCTTTCATTTTCTATTGCATGATATGTAAGCTTCAGAATAAAGATGAAAACTTGACCCAGAAATAATATTTTATCTGTTTGTACAGCTTTTTTTCTTAAAAAATGATAATTTTCATAAATTGACACCTAATTTTCATTTTTTCATAGTTAGAATTGAGTAAGGGACCTGAAATATCATATGATTTTAAATACGTATGTAGAAATATAACATTGCAGCCATTATTGAATTTCATGAAGATATTTCTTTTCATAATTTGTTTAATAAACTTAGGAATGTTTCGGACGTAACACTGTGCTGTGGAATGATATACGGGAATAGATTATGAGGAAGTTAACTTCCACTATACTCCAGTCAACACCTTCTAACATGAATTTCAGCATGATTTATAATAATATCTTTATAGCGGGAGGGGTGGGCTTAGGAAATGGTCACAGGGGAAGGCCCCAATGTTGGCCATGTGGCACTTTGTTGTCCTATTCCTAGGATATTGAAAACTGCAATACATGTAATGTATTCACCAAGAGGATGATTTTGTATTACTTGATGAATCATTTCATGATATCTATTCTAATTACACATTGTACACTGGATTCTAAAATTAGGATACATTTGTATTGCGATAGATCTACATGTTGAGTTTTATAGCTTAAAATCTGCAAACAGTCCTTCAGGTATATTACAAGGGCATGTGGAAACTCAGTAAGCCTTCGACCTTGATTTTCAGGGGAAGCATAATGGTAAAAGCACAATATCTGACACACACACAGTAAAAGATTTCTGTATACAAAAAAAAAGAAGAAATTAATATCATCTTTACATTACAGCTTTGAAGAGTACTATCTTTTGAATACCTTATGTCATTAAAATATTGTCAATGATGAAATCATGCTTATGGATTTATAGTGTATTCTGAATTTGATTGTCTTCATGGAAAGGATGTCTGGTTATGTTAAGGAAATTGATAGTTGTATGTTCATACACATTCATATAGGAGTCAGAAGATATTAGACATTTAGATATAATGATATTGATAATGATAATAATAATAATAATAATAATGATAATAATATTATTATTGATGATATTAATGACGTCTTCAGGAAGGCCATTCCATACATAACCTAGGACACGAGTGGGCAAATGACCATTTCCCCTAGGTTTTTTGAAACTTTAGGGATTACAAGAGAACTGGAGGTGGATGAGCGTAAGGATCTTGCAGGAGTGTAATTCTCAATTAATGAGATAAGGTATTGAGGAGCAGGAGCATGAATGCAGTGAAAATGTCCCATAAAAGCGATAAACTTAGATTTTCACTCGATAAACTTACTTTTTTCGATAAACGAAGTTCATTCTCAATAAACTAAGTTTATTGAGTGAAAAACTAAGTTTATCGCTTTTATGGGTGTATCGAGCGATAAGTTTATCGAGCGAAAAGCTCTGTTATCGAAAAACTAAGTTAATAAAAACTAAGTTATCGAAAAACTTAATTTTCAACTTGATAAACTTAGCTTATCGATAAACTTAGTTTTTCGATAAATTTAGTTTTTCACATGATAAACAAACTCTGTTTATCGGTAAACTTAGTTGATCAATAAACTCTGTTTATCAAGAGATAAACTTAGTTTTATAGAACAACTCTGCTTATTGTGAGAAAAACCTAGTTTTTCACGGTAAACTAATTTTTTCGGTGATACACTTAACTTATCTACAGAAGGTTATTGCTTGATAAACTAAGTTTTTCGAGAGAAACTCTGCCTTTCGAGTGAAAAACAGTTTATCACCGGAAACTTAGTTTATCATAGTTTTTCGAGTGATAAACTAAGTTTATCGGCGTTTATCGGCGCTAAAATAAGTTTTTTGATTTATCGGACGTTTGGCTTGCCATACACGTACGTGCACCGCGAAGGCCAAGGGCTGGGGGTATGATAATGTAGGTTACACCAAAGAAATTGGATTACAAGACAAATTACTCTCACCTACTTCCGTATTACATTTTGGCAAAGGAAAAAATGCTCGAAAAAAAATGCATCCGCCATTGGTATACAACGTGTGAAAAGATGTCTCATTTTTCTTGATATTTCATATCTGAAACTTTGTTTTTGAAGCCTGATATTTGCACGAGCGGAAGGATGGATAGTTAAAAAAAAAACGTTTCTTGAATCTTTTTTCAATAAATTGCACTATAAATCTCCGGGATCATGCCTATTTTTTTGACGGAGTCACCTGCCATAGGGCTAACACGTGAAAACAAGGATTTTTAGAATGATTGTTGTTCCCCTAAATGTAACTTACATATAATTTGAGACTCTGAAAAAGCTTACTGAAGGCTCAAAAAGTGAGAGAGAGATCCCCATAAATCCCAGGGAATATGCCTGCTTTCAGTCTTCCAGCTGCCTTAGGTTAACGGTTACAGCTCGTTATTCCGAAGGTTTGTTATTCCGAAGGTTCGTTATTCCCAAACACGCAAATTGCGTATACCTAGATGTTCGTTAGTCCGAAAATGAAAAAGGGTTCGTTAATCCGAACATCTGTGGTGTTATTCCGAAGGTTCGTCATTCCGACGGTTCGTTAGTCCGAAAATGAAATAAAGTTCGTTATTCCGAAGATTGGTTAATCCGAAAATGAAATAAGGTTCGTTATTCCGAAAATGAAATAAGGCTCGTTAGTCCGAAAATGAAATAAGGTTCGTTGATTCGAAAATGAAATAAGGTTCGTTATTCCGAAAATGAAATAAGGTTCGTCAGTCTGAAAATGAAATAAGGTTCGTTAGTCCGAAAATGAAATAAGGTTCGTTAGTCCGAAAATACAGTCATCTGTGGCAAAGTCCGGAAAGCCGGTTAGGACGGGTGTTGGGAGAATCACTCTTTCTGTTCGATTAGGCTTATGAATTCATACTAGGAATACACACTAACTGTTTTTTTTTTTTCAACTTATATCGCATCAGTTATGATCGTGACTTCGTTCCAACATTCTAGAGCGCCTATAGACCAATTTCACAACGCAAGAGGGCAGCAGACTGTTCGACACAGTTCGACATACTGCGGTGGGCGCTCCAACACAAGTCAATAGCGCGTTTTGTACATTCGTTCGATTTTTTGTCTATTTTGACCAGTATATGCAGATTTATTTTAATATTTGCAATGAGAAATTATCAAGGAAGTTCAGGTCGCAGCTGTGCGGTGCTCAAATGCCACAAGAATTAGAGAAAGTTTAAAAATTGGAAGCTGAGCGCAAAATTCACTCGCTTTTGACTCATGAAGCCTGTTTGTGTGAGAAGCCGTACTCCCTACACAGGTTTCCGTAAGCAATGTGAAGGAATTTGCCGCCAGGGGGGTAAAAAAATCAACAGAAAGGACTTTGAAGTCAAGAAACATTATCATTATGTACTTTGGCGTAAAATTTAATGAGTGAAAACATGACTTTGTAAACAGGGTAAGATTTAGAGCTCCCGTTTACTACGGCTTCTATGCTGCAAACGAACTTTTACTGACAAAACTTGGTTGAAAAACCACCGAAAGTACAAAAATACATCATACCTTCATCCGTCAGATATGACCATTGTCGTACCTCATCTACCCATGTATCCATGCTTTATTTTATTGATCTAGAATAAAGTAAATGGAACGATATCGGGGCATATCTCATATCTTACATTCATTTTGTACACAGAGCCAATCGCGATCAGCGCGCTTGCCCACCGCAGCAATGGCGTCGCCGATAGAGGGCCAAATACATAAACCGGAGGTGAAATTGGTCTGTAGGAAGGGGGATGGGGCACGCCGACATGTGAACTAACAGGACCTAAGCTAATGCTAATGATGATGATGATGATGATGGTAGTGACAAACTAATTTAACAGTAATTATATTTTACTATTATTAGTGAAAATATTATTGTTATCATCATTGTAATCATTTCATTTCATTTATTTCCACAATGCAGCAAATAATTTCACATTTCAAAATCATTATGAAATCAACAGTGTAAAGTTATACTTAATATATCAATTCAGTTCATACAGTATATCAAATTAATAAATTGCAAGTATGAAATAAACAATGCTCACTGTATGTGTGGAGCAAGGCTTGTGAATCATGTTCCCATGGAGAGTAATAATGTTATTTTCTATATCACAACTACTTTTTATTCATTTGTTAGTAATTAGGATGTGCCTGCCTGGGAAAGCATGTTAAGCGTAACTTTTACCATTTACTAATGTCACTTTTGTCTTCTGTATGTACATATGCCCCACTCCACTGATCGTTATTGTTATTAATATCCTCAATGTTATCTTTATTATCATTATTAATAGCAGCAGAAGCTGTTAAAATAATGACCCCCTCCCCGAAAACAACCCCAGAATAAAACACCCCCCCAAAAAACACCTCTTGCCTGGAGGTAAGCTTGATGACCCCTACACAACCTCCAATACTTTAAATTCATTCGCTGAGGCGGCAATTGCTCAGATAAAATCAAAATCAAAATTCTTGATCCACGCCACTTTCTGATGCAACATGTGCTCTGCAAAAAAAATTACACATCATCCTCCGCTAAGACTATACAAATATTTTATCATTACTATCCTAACATTGTAAAAAATTAAAACATCGTATTTGTTACTTAAGAAGTTTATATCATTTTCGGAATAACGAACCTTATTTCATTTTTGGACTAACGAACCTTATTTCATTTTCGAACAAACGAACCGTATTTAATTTTCGGATTAAAGAACCTCCGGAATAACGAACCTTGATTCCTTTTCGGACTAACGGACCTTCGGAATAACGAACCTTTTTTCATTTTCGGACTAACGAACCTTCGGAACAATGAACCCTATTTAATTTTCGAAATAACGAACCTTTGGAAAAACGAACCTTCGGAATAGCGAACCTTCGGAGTATTCGAACCTTCGGAATAACGAACATCACCCAGGTTAACACGCAGAAACAGGGATTTTGAAATGATTTTGATTCCCATAGCTTTTATTCAAATTTCTATGGATTTACATGAAATGTCAAGCTCTGGAAATATATAATTGAGGCTCGATGAGTCCAGTAAACCCCCCATATATCCCCGGGAATGTGAATGTTTTTGACAAAAAAAAAAAAATAAATAAATAAAAAAGCCTCGCCCGCCATAGGTTTACGCAAAACAGGCAATTTTCGGATGATTATAATTCCTATAGTTTTTATTTGCAGATATAAAAACAGGGGCGGATTCAGCATTCTCCAATGGGGGGGGGGGGGCGAAATTTTTTAAAACCGCTCGAACCGATTAGAAACGTATGGTTTAAGGCTGCACTCAGTGGCATAATAATGAAAATATGTTGTGGGTCCCCCCCCCCCCCACAGAAGTAGATGCGCCTATATATCTTGAAAAAGTTATCTTTAATTGATGAATTATAAAACGGCTTTTCCTGAGTAAAAAGGAAATGATGGATAATGCAAGCGCGAAGCGCGAGCTGAAAATTTTTGAGATTCCAAATGAAGAAAATCGTCAGGGGCGTTGCTAGACTTTTTTTCAATGGGGGGGGGGGGGGGTTGTAGAGGCCAGATTGCCAACAAACACTGCCAGTAATTACCGACAACTAATGCCGATAATTAAACCGTATAAAGCCCATGAGGCATTGTGTGCCGCTATCACATTTTTCTTCTAAATGATATAACTGTTCACCTCACTTGCCGAATGCGTTTGCTTTCCGGAAACACCCTATGTCTAAATATAGTACGAGCGAGCGTTCTTCATCAAACTACATGATGGGCTTAAAGATAACATAGGCCTATTTGGTCACCTTATTCGCCTGATATACGCTTTCAAAGACCATCCTAAAGCTTGATATTATACGAGCGAGCGCAGCGAGCGAGGAAAAAAGTATACCTTTCCTATAGTAAAAGTGATAATTCTTCATCCAAATACACTGAAGAATTAACTATGAGATATCTTACTTATACATTATTATAGATATTTTGGTCACCTCGCTTGCTGAATTCGTTTGCTTTTGCAAACCACCTTGTATTAGATTTCAGTAGTCAGAGCGAGCGCAGCGAGCAAGGAAAAAACGCACGATGGTATTAATCATGAGATATCTGACTTTTTCATATGTATACAGGTATATTTGGTCATCTCGCTTGCCGCATTCGTTAGCTTTTCCATGCCATCTTGTATTTAAATTTAATCCGAGCTAGCGCAGAGAGCGAGGAAAAAATCTGTATACTATTTTTCATGGTAGAAGTGATAATTATCCATCCCAATACACGGTGGTATTAATCATGAGATATGTGACTTTTATGTATACAGGTACATTTGGTCATCTCTCTTGCCCAATTCGTTCGCTTTTCCATACCATCTTGTATTTAAATTTAATCTGAGCGAGCGCAGCGAGGGAGGAAAAAAAATCTATATACTATTTTTAATGGTAGAAGTGATAATTCTTCATCCAAATACACGATGGTGTTAATTATGAGATAACTAACCTTTTTTATTTGTGCAGGTACATTTGGTCACCTCGCTTGCCGAATTCGTTTGCTTTCCCAAATCCATCTTGTATCTGAGTATTGTAAGAACGAGCATAGCGAGCGAGGAAAATACATGATGTACTCCCTTTCATGGTAGAAGTGAAAGTTCTTCGTCAAAATACACGACGGGCCTTGAGATATCTATGTTGAAATAAGTGGTCACCCCTTCCTACTTAATTTATTTGCTTTCAAAGACCATCTTGTGTTAAACAAGCGAGTGGGGAAAATATATATATATATATATATATACCTTTTTGTGGTAGCAGTGATAATTCTTCATCCAAATACATGATTTGCCTAAAAGTATCTAGATTATTGTTCATCTCACCTTCCGAATGTGTTTGCTTTCCGAACTTACGAGCTAGCGCAGCGAGTGAGGAAAAATATACATTCTCTTTCGTGGTACCAGTGTTATTTCGTCGTCAAAATGAACAAGCAAATAAGCCGAATATGGGCACCTTACTCCTCTTTTTCTTTCTTTTTCTCCTTCATCATATTCCCTCTCCTTTCTTTCTCTCTCTCTCTCTCTCTCTTTGCCGACAGCAATCGCGAATTTGTCGATTGGGAATGGTACCTCTACCCCAGTTTTACATGATGGGTGTAAATCTCTGTCCTAGGATTTTACTGTGGTTCAACTTTGGAAATAGTAGACCTTTTTGAGGAAGTGACAATTGCGAGCGCGATTACAATAACGGCTGAAGGCAGAGCAATTTTGCCTCTCATTTATTTTGAACTCATTCTTAAACTGATGATAACCTAATCAACTTCCCCTATATGGGAGCGCAAAGCGTGAGCGGAAAAATTCCCATAAAATGAATCATACTTCTTTCTTTTTATAACTCTCAAGATGAAAGCATGCGAGCGTGGAGCGCAAGCGGAAATTTCGCCATAGCCGTTTCATTTTCTTTCTTTCTTTCTTTCTTCTTCTTCTTCTTCTTCTTCTTTTAAAACTTCTTTCTTTTTTCTTTCTTCTCTCTCTCTCTCTCTCTCTCTCTCTCTTTTGCTCCGCCAATAGGGGGGGGGGGGGGGGGAGGGGGCGTGGCCGCTTCGGCCCCCCTGGATCCGCCTATGTAAAAATGTGTAAAAATTGTATGCAATTTGGGACTTTGAATAAGCTAACTGAAGGCTCAAAATTGTTTTAAAACCTCCCATAAATCCCAGGAAATATATGCATGCTTTTTGCCTTCAAGCTGCCATATAGGTTAATACACAAAAACAGAATTGAAATTAAATTAATTCCCCCAGCATATATTCCTATAAATGGAAAAGGTGATTCACATGAAATTTCAAGCTCTGAAAATATGTAATCGAGCCTCGATGAGTCCAATAGACCCCCATAAATCCCCGGGAATGTGCATGCTTTTGACCATTTTGTAATACTACACGTGAAACCGTTTGTTATTATCGATGACATCATGTGACCGTGATACGTCCTCTGTTTCATGTGTCACGTGGGACATCGACGCGTCGTCTGCTAGAGCCAGGGAGGTAAAAATTGAACCGCTAAAATTTAGAATTGATTAGAAACACTGTTCTGTTGTGCCTCATTTGCATTAATGAAGTCAGTTTTTCAAATCAGTTGTGAGAGTAGAGAGTATGAAAAAATAAAATGAAAATGAAACTCTTTTAGAGGGAGAGGGGAGCAAAATATTGCACTTTGTAATAAAATCTAACAGTCAACCTCATACCAATAATCTTAGTTTCATTCATCACAATTTACGACCCCCCCCCCCCCCCCTCCATTGCTTGTGGTGCAAAATATTGAGAACCAGAGAGAGGATGCTTAGACCAAAATGATTTGTTTTTAGTTTGTAAGTAAATCATAATAATAATAATAATGCTAATCCCTTCTAGTATAGCGCATATCACGTTTTTATCTAATGTCTCTATGCGCTTCCAAAAGACTTTGGATATTATTACCCTAGTTTTAGCCCGGCAGCCTCTACAGCGCACAAGCATTTCAAAGAATAAATTCCTGCCATGTACTCACCTGGGTCGAGTGTGGCAAATGTAGATTTGTGCTGCGGCAGGGATTCGAATCCTGTACCTTGTGGTTCAAATTCCGGAGACTTATCTACTGGACCACAACGCCTCTACCTAAATGTATACCAATTAAATAATGAAAGACGTTCTGAAGCTCTTAGCTTGATAACCAAATTTGATTTATTTCACAAATATAGAGTTATATCGCCTCTAGCTTTACTTCTGTTGTAAGGTGAAATGTTTCAGGGGACATTTCTTTCAACCATTCACACTGAAGCCGATATTATTGCTTTTACCTTTAAGATATACAACGTTTTCCTGGCCCTCTTACATAAATGGTGCTTACTATTCTCTTTCTCTCTTTTTGTCTATTGTTTCAAGGTACCCTCTATGAGCTCATCGGGTCTTTCAAAGTCATCTTTCGAATTACTAGTGTCTTTCTTCTAATACCATGTGGAATGTTTTCTGGTTTTCTTTTCATTGATGCACGATCAAAGAGGTGTTCTTTCTAAGATGAGGGAGACCTGTGGAAATCCTCATTTGGTCGTCGACGTGTTGGATAACCTTTACCAGTCATTTCATTTTTAGGAAACTTCTTCCAGGCTAAAAGTTAACATTGCGATTGGCCATAATTCCTTAATCACGTTAGGTTGTCGGAGTAGAATTCTTCCATAAAAAAGAAACAATCTATTGATGCAGTGACCTACAGTATTCTTCTCCTACTAAGGGAGGAGACGTGAGAAACCCCTCCCCCCCAAAAAAAAAATAAAATAAAAAATAAGAAATAAAAACAAAGCAAAAACAAAAACAAAAACAAATACAAATACAAAAACAAAACCAACAAAAAACATGAACCGTACCTATACTTACAAATTTTGGAAATGAGCAGGGATTTTCTCAGGAACAAATTATATTTGTATATCTATAATATTTTGATTTATTATGTGTCTGTGTGTAAATTAATTAATAATCCAAATAAAGGTATTCCCCCACTAAGGGAGGAGACGTGGGACCACCCCCCCCCCCTCCGAAAAAAAGAACATGAACCTATACTTACAAATATTGGAAATAAACAGGAATTTTCTCTGGAACAAATCGTATTTGCATATTTGTAATATTTCAATTTATTATATGTCTAGATAGAAATTAGTAATCCAATGAAGGTAATCTAAAGATTATAATTAATATTTTGGTGAATGCACAAAGACCTCGTGCAATTTCAGAAGTTCATAAGAAGAGAGACGATTATTTGACTCAGAAGTGTATACGCACTTGGGGCATTAATCTTTTTTGTATACATAGTGACATAGGATGTTATTACAATATTATTCAAAGACTGTAATCTGTTTTCTTGTATAATAGTTACATATTCATATTATTCACAATTATATGATAATTGTAACAGTGCCATGAGAAACAGTTTATTAGTGCTGATTTCTAAGTTTGGATCAGATGAACATTAGGCAAAACGAGGCAATGAGTGCAGGGGGTGTTTCTCAAAGAGTTAAGTTTGACTTAGAGTCGTGCCTTAGCGCCAATTCCCATCCGGTATTTAACGCGTAGTCTCATTGATAGACTTTTCAATACTGCGCGTCCCCTGACCACTGAACTAAAAATACGTTTTTTTAGTTCAGTGCCCCTGACCATGATTCTGACCAAAGTAGGAATTTAAGTGCGACTTTAAGTCAAACTTAAATCTTTGTGAAACAACCCCCCCCCCCCCGGTCGGCTTTAAAGTTGCCAATGGTATAATCCATTGCCCGTCTCATAAGAGTCACATTGATAAAATATATTAATTTTATTATGTCAGTATGTTGCTTTCATTTGGGCATATATAATCATGAAGATAAATTATCGAGAATATCGAGAATAAATCATTAAAATTTGAAAAAAAAAGTTTATTTTCTTT
>CM057157.1:31605091-31682348 GCA_029962745.1 Echinometra lucunter
TTCATTCTCTGGATAGATTGCTGCAACTTATGTGTGTTCCTCGATGCTCGAAACTGTTAAGAATTTTGAAGAAAATGTGACCAACATGAAAAGGTTACTACTACTATTTTGCCAATTGATGGGGGTTATCACAGGGAATCTTGAGGGCTTTTAACAATGGCAACAGTTGTAGGTGTAGCTTTCATGGTTGAAAAATACTGTTAATTCAGAGTTTATACGCGCAGGCGCGGTTCTAAGTGCAATATCAATCTCATATAGATTATGAAACATTGGATGATTTTCAAATTCAATATGCATAAATAATATGCGTAGATTGAAATATTTGTCTAAAACTACTGTCCCTCAAACATTTATATTTCAAAGAATGGGTATCATTATACAATTGTTGTGCCATTATACAATTGTTGGGTATCATCATAAAATTGTTGTGTCTTTCACACTGTATATAGTTTGAAACAGCAACCATTGGCATATGGCTAAAACGAAGTTGAGCTTTTTAGCTGAAATTCTTGCAGGTAGCATGGTAGATACGATGTGCGGTATGTCATATTAATGAGATCCTGGTGATTCGATACAAAGTTTGTGACATTTTAAAACTTTTTTTTCTTTTACTCGTATACAATAAGAAAGTCTCAAATACATAATATCTACAAACTCAGTCTGACAGAGCTTTCTCTTCCCTTGATCGGCCTTAAAACAAATTTTCTTCTTGGTGACTCTTGTAAATCTGCTTAAAATCCTGACTATAGCCTCTAATAATTCTGCTATATTCTGCTTTTGAAACATGTATTTACTATGCTTAGAAACCATTGGCGCAAATCACGGGTGATAGGTGGTATATTATACCCCTTTCGAGAGGGTGGGGGGGGGGGATGGTGTGTATAATACACCCCAACTTTGTACAGAATAAATGATATTGTAAAAGAGAGGGGAAAGGAAAGGGAAGAGAGGACTGAAAATAAAAAACATGGAAGCCTCGCTCGCTTCCCCCTCACTCGCATTTTCAGTATCTTAACCAATAACGGTTATGTGCATCTTGTCTCTCTATCCAATGTTCATGATCATGAAACGCTCCCCTGTAAGAGCAAGAAATTTCGGCAAAATATTCGATCATCCCCCACTCCTACCATGGGGGGGGGGGTATTACCTTCCCACCACTCAGTCGCGTCGCTCCCTCGCATATATCCTCCAAGCTCCTAGTACTTCCCCCCCCCCCCAATCGCTGACTCTAGAACCGCGCCTGCATACACATTTTACCCTACTCGTGTATTACTAACCAATATCCGATATCGATTGATTTGTTTTGATTGAAAAAGACGCAAATTTGTGTGAGGAAAAATTAGAGAAAATAAATCCTGTGAAGGTTTGAAGTCAATGAAGTTGAATCTAAAAATCTAAAAATAATACCCCATTTTGTAATTTAAGTCCTTTGGAAAGAAACAGTAAGGAATATTTGTATCAAATTTTTAAAAAAGAAGTAAATTGCCTGCCTCCTTCAATAATTTGTTTTTCTTCCTTTTGTGTGTTATACATAAATGCCTCTACTTCAGAGTAATGATTATGATAAGCATGACATGAAAGGTGTATATTTGATTTAAAACTAAGTTACACATGTATGTTAGCATTTTCAGTGCTTTTATAATAAATTTTCCCTTGTAGTTTATTCTTATTTAACCTCCACTGTATTGCCAAAGAGTGTGATTCAGATGTGTTTTCCCCTTGGTGACTGTGATTAGGTTTCTAGAAATATATCGTGTATAAATGTACTCTTGAATGCTATACATGAACTGTTTCATATAACTATTCATGTGCAGCTGTACACTGTAATATTTATTTTTTTTTCTGCCACTCTTTCTTTTCCCCCTTTATCTTCTTTTCCCTAATCACTTGTTTTGTAATTTGTTTTTAATCCCATCATTCATTTGTAAATCTTGTAATTTGTCTTGATAGTTGTGATAATAAAAAAGAGTTACAAACATTAAAAAAAGGTTGAACAAGTCACCTGCAAGCGATGGACTCAGTGCTGAATTTTATTAATGCTTTTGAGGGACATCAAACATGGTAACTGACTGTCTGAACGAGGGCTACCACAAGATACAGTTGTCTTGTACACAAAGTCAAGCTTAATACTGACGACATATCATTGATTATTAACTGCAGCTCGCATTACGATAACAGAAAGTAATCTACAAACTTGTACAGGAATGGGTTGGCTTTAACAAAAAAGAAAAAAAAAAAATCGATCTGCAATTGAATGCATCAGACTTATCGAGGATACTATTGATTATTGTCTTTTTGAAAATAAACCAGTTGTTATGATGTTCATGGATTTCAAAAAAGGGTTCGATATCATTGATCATATTTTCTCTCCCTTGTTTCAAGGTAGTACCCTGTAATTTTTGGAGAATAATCTCCTGAACAAATTGACACCCAACAACCTTTTACAAAATTACAACATCTCATGTTGTATAGTTAAGAGAACCTCTCTAGTCACAAAGACCATTATTTCATAACGTGTATTTCCCATACCCGAAGGTTCACTATTTATAAAACACAAGGGAGGTGGGGGGGGGGGGGGGGGTCTGCATTCATAAAAGCATAAGGACCATTATTCATAAAGGCCGTTATTCATATTGAGATGAGGGTCGCGATTCCTAATTCACACTGAGGTGTATTATTCATAAAGACCACTATTCATAGTACGAAATCGGGGTCGCTATCATAAGCATGAAGAAGGGTGCTATTCATGATTTATATTAGAGGTCGCTATACTCATAAGGATGGCTTTTTATAATACAAAATGAGGGTCGCTATTCATGATACCGAAATGGGGATCGCTATTCATATACGGAATAAGGGGTCGCTATATAATACTTCAGTGCATCCCATCTTATGTCCTTTGCTTATTTAATTTCATGACTAGCGACCCTCTTTCCTTTTTAAAGAATTCGTCCCTCTTTCTGTAGTATGAACACTGGCCGTAAATCCACTTTGAGGAGTGGGGGGAATGATCGACTTTTTGCCGTTTTTTTCCCTGTCGAACTCACACTTAACTATAAACACACACACCCTCATCCACCCACACAGCCCCCCTTACACATATTCTGCGAGCGAAGCGAGCAAGCTAAAAATAACCACTTTTCTGGTTTTTAATCCCATTTTCAAATATATATTCCAAGATATGGTCTTTTTAGATACATAATTAAACCATTTTACTAACTGATTAATCAAAATATCATTCTTCCTTAAAAAAGTGGGGGAGGGGGGATATTATGATTAGCGATCCTCTTCTCCGATTATGAATAGCAATCCTCTCCTCGAATGAATAGAACCCTCTCCTCGTATTAGGAATAGCAACCCTCTCGTATTACGACCCTCTTTTGTATTTACTGTTTATGAATAGCGACCTTCTCCTCCTATTATAGCTACCCTCTCCTCGTATTATGAATCTTCTTCTTTCGTATGGGTAATAGTATATTGTACACAATCCGAAGTAAGTTCCAACATGGGAAGAAGGCAACATTCGTGACCAAAGCAACTAACTTAGATCTAAACAGCACCAGGTGTTACTTACTGCACTGTTCTCTGGCAGTTTAAGGATCACGTCCAGCCAGTTCATAAATCACAAGTGCTCTAGTAAACCAGGTGATACACCTACATTTACCCTAGCCATGTATGTCACCTCCATCCCATGCATGATGAATGGGTCTTGGCCCATATATATATAATATATATATAATATATATATATATATATATAATCATCTATTATTTCTTGAAGCTGGGTAAGCCAGTTGAATTGTGCATCTTTTGGACTTGACAAATCAGTCATCCCCTCAGGGGGTTGGAGAACCAGGGCAGTTGTAGATGACATGATCTGCCGTCTGCTCATCTGCACCACAGATGCATGCCGGTGATTGTCGAAGTCCCAAACGGTACATATTAGCGTTGAATCTTCCAACCCCAGTTCGCAGTCGATTGAGTGTAACCCAATTCCTCCGAGATAGTTGAGAGCCAGCCGTAGCTTTGACGCCAAGGGGAACAGTGAACTGCCGTGGGGCAACCGATCCCTTCCCAGCTCTTTTCCCACTCTTGGACTAGGTTGAAGTCCGATCTGCTGAGGGCAAGCTGCATGTCTGAGAAAGGTCGACTCGATCGAAGGCGTTGGTGACTAGATCATGAGACTCTGTCGTTATTTGTGTAGGGGATGATCATCATCAGCAAGGGCTTTGTTTGTCAGCTTGTCTGTCAGACTCTCTCGGCGTAGTCCTTGGTGGCGCAATTCCTGCAGGACTGGGAGGAGATCTGTGGTTGTAGGGCGGAGACATCCAGTGATGAGTCGCATTAAGTGCACAGTCCAGCTTTCTGGTGTGGGTACTCCTGCACCATGCTTGTGCAGCATATTCAGCAGTGCTGAAAACCAAAGCAAGTGCTCCTGTGCGAAGGGTGGATGTTGATGCACCCCATGATGTACCAGCTAAGTGACGCACAAGTTGTTCGTGCCGAGCTTTCGCACGTAGGGCTTCGAGGTGCTGTTTGTAGGTCAGCTGTCTGTCAAGTTTCACTCCAAGGTATGTTGGGTGAGGGTTGTTTGGTAGGGGTGTCCCATTATGGAGAACAGTCAGCTGTCGATTTGCTTCCTTGGTTTTGAGATGAAAGGCAGTTACAGTAGATTTTGGCATTGCTCAGCTTCAGTCTCCACATCTTGAGGTAATCTGCAATGAGCTCCATGTCAGCAGTAAGCACATTCTCTACTTTGCTCCAGTTCCTATCTGTATACAGCAGGGCCAAATCATCTGCATAGCCATACTGTCGTGGAGCTGTGCAAGGTATGTCACTTGTGTAGATATAGAAGAGCAAGGGAGACAGAACTGAGCCCTGTGGCACCCCATTCCGTAGGCGACGCAGTCGGCTAGTTGTCCATCGCTAGTCTTGGTTATGAAACTGCGGTTCGAAAGGATTGTTGCAAGAAACCGCACTAGGTGACGGTCAGGGATGGTACGGAGAAGCTTCAGCACCAAGCCTTGATGCCACCACTGTGTCCATAAGCCGCAGTGATGTCCACTAGAACAGCACTTGCCTTGCTCATCCGGGGAGTTGGGGATCAACCACTGGGTTAAGGTCGGGCCAAGAGGAGTCTTATGAATAGCGGCCCTTCTGAATAATGACCTTTAGGATTTATGACCCTTTCTTGGACCCTTAGGAATAAAGACCCTTACGATTAAGGACCCGATTTTGTATTACGAAATAGCGGCCCTTATGAAAAGTGACATTTATCAAACATGTCTCTTTTCTCTTGTATGAATATGAATAGCGGTCCTTATGACTAGCGAGCGGACCCCCATGCAAACCCTTTGTCAACCATGGGGGTAAAGCAAGTTCACATACTGAAAATGGTATCTACAATCATTATGAAAAGCAATTTCTGAAATTTTCAGAAAGTTGGAAAAAAAAAAAGCTAGTAGTAAAAATCGGGCCAGTGTTCACTTTCTTTATCACTGAATGGAATTCAGGTATGATAACACGGGAAAAAGAGGCAGAATCGTGATTATGGGAATTTTCCATCACAGCCTGAGGAAGGGCACTTTTATCTTTTGACCGATATTTATCGAATTTGAAAATGGCGGCGCACCCCTTGTCATAAATGCACTGACCCATTGTTTATGCTGATTTGATTGGAGTCCTTATGACATTGAGACACTATATTGATTAAATTTGTCACAAATGGATACTGACCTACAATTTTCAAAAGAATGTTGCTCAGTTAAAGCACGTACGGATCATTTGAAAACATTACTAAATCGGAATTATTGGGAAATAAATAATATTGTAGATAGAACACATTTCTAGGTTTCATTTTTTTCTGAGAGGGACTGTACAATGTGTGTTTCATTAAAAAGCAAGCCCAAAATTTCGATTTGTTCCTTTAAAAATGATTTATATATCCTGATAAATGTGTATAATACATGTCGAAGATCATTTCTTCTTCTTCTTCATAATGCCGATTATGTCACGATATTGACACGCATGAATGATTATGAACTGTGCTAATGTAAAAAGTAGTTTGCGCACAGGCATGAATTACATTACATCAAATTACAATTAAAAAATAAAAGGTGAAGACAAAAAAACAGGATACGTGATCTTTCATGTGTTTCCTTTATTCATCAGTCAACATTTTTGTATTTTGAAAATGAGACTGATTTAGCCCCATGTTGAAAAATGAGTCCTGAGTTAGTCCCATGTCCTTCCCCACCACCCCCTGTTGTCGATCCATGCGAGTGAAAGCAAATTAAAGAGAGGATCAGTCTATGGAACTTCTCTGTGTTGATCACTACTTACATGCGCAGGTTCATGCTCACGAGACCGAAGGCCCAAGAGACCGAAAAATTGCAAATAGCAATCAATACACGGCTCTGACCGATTGTAATCTCCCAGGGTTTGAACCATATATTTGTAAAAAAGGGCTAACTGAAATGAGAGTTTTGTCCAATATTTTTTCACCTGCATGTACAAACCCACATGTAGGCCTAGCCTACTCACTAGCTATTCTTTGCTCATCATTCCTTCCTACCGGGGCGGCGCCTGGGTATTTTGATAGGGAGGGAGGCAATTGACGAGTTAGGACGACAGGTGAGTTTTTAAATGAACAAATAGGGCTATGGTATATTTGCCCTCCCTTCCCCCGTACCCCTCTTCCTCATTCTCCTTCCTCTTCTTCTTCTTCGTTTTCTTCTTCCATATATATCACTTGCAAAATGATAGGGCGGCCGGCCCCCTGTAGCGCCGCTTCTGATTTCCAACTTACTATTTGACTTATATCTGGATATATTTTTTTTACAATTCTGTATAAAGGACACTTCATTTTCCTACCTACCAACGTACAATGTGCCCCCTCCCTCCCCCCTTTCCTAACAGCTATTATCGACTCACACGCTCTTGCTTAACAGGCGAACCAAATTTCCAGGGGGAAAATAGAAAGAATTTGTGTCAACCTTACTGTCCGTTTCCACTTACACCTATAACGGAATATATTGGAGAAATGATTTGTATTTCTGTCATAACATTAATCTAAGAGCTCGTATTATTTTGTGATTAAGTCGGATTCCCAAAGACAATATCCAACGTTACAGAGAGAAACAAGGACAAGTATAATGAATGCGGTACAGTGAACACTGTAAATTCGTAGTTAACAGTTGCATAAAGTTGTGTAAAATAACGAGATTGCGTACTTCATAATGAACTAAACTTGGTCCATAAATTACATAACCACCCGTGTAGTCAGGATTTCATTTTTTAGGCGGTGGAGGGGCGGTAATGAGCAGGCAAGACAATGACAATGAGATTTGCATTTCCTCATGTCACCCAAAATGGGTATCCGAGAAAATCAGAAATTTGTAGGCCTTATGATATTTCAAGTAATAAATCTAACATTTAGATATAATTTACAATAATGACAAATTTAGAGCGCATTTAGAGCCTCGTACTATCTTTAATGACTCTAATTCGATTCCCCTCTTTTGAGAGAAATCTGTTAGATATGTAGTGAGCACGCAAAGCGAGGCAGTGGTGCAGGGAGAAGTGTAGTTTTTTTTTCAGCAGAATCGTAAATCCCAACCATATTTTTTGTAAAACACACATACACACACACACACACACACGCACCCACGCACCCCTTCCCACAAACGAACACGTAGCCAGCGTAAATAAAACAATATTACACGAAAAGTGGAAATAATGAGTGGCCGCACGACAAATCTCTCATTTAAATTCGGTTGTTTGTAAATGCTGACTGCCTTCGTTCTCGTGGGTCTTCGGTCTCGTGGGAAAACCCAATTCAGAAACTGTGCCTCGTATGCCTATGTTCAACCCCCCTCAATTTTTTTTTTTTTTTTTTTTTTTTTGGGGGGGGGGGGCTCATTGCACCATTGCTCTTGAGCCTTGTCTAGTACAAGGAATTTCAATATCTCAACATAATTTTGTGCATGTGTGTGTCACTCCCTTTTAACAGCGGCCGAAGTCCGGTCCAACAAGAATATCTTGCTTCCAACAGAAGGAAGACAATCCGAAAATAGCAAAGACAGTTTGAGAAAAATCGGACAAAATATAAAAGGAAGTTATGATTTTTTTTAAACACAGAAAGAGTGAAATCAATGAAAATCACTGAGATTGTGACGTCCGATATCCTCACAACACGTCATGATTATTTTCATTAGGCTATGTTGATAACACAATTTCCTTAATTTCTGTCAAAGATATGATTTCCTCATAACTCGAACCTAGGCTATTCATACGGGGGGGGGGGGGGGGTATGTCTCACTGAGGCCTGTACAGCATCTACGGCCATGACTTTTTGAAGAGCACCCTAAACAAGGATTTTAGTCTAGAGGTTTTTTTATATCCAGGGCCTAATTCAGGGAAACCCGAGAAAATATTTCTGTTTGAAAGAATGGAAATGAACCTATTTGATTCATGAAAAAAAAAAAATCCAGAATTTTCATACCCCAAACGAGCAAGGGTGTCGCTAGAATATTTTGCATGTGGGGGTGGGTGGGGGGTGGGTGACACCAAAATTTGCAGAAAAATTTTTAGGGTGTGGATTCCCAAATTTGTCGACAAAAATACTGCACCCTAACCAGGGGCGTAGATCCGTTTTTCGGATGGGGGAGGGGGGGGGGGGGGGGGGGGGGGGGGGGGACGACCAGCGGAGATGAACCCACGGCTACTGATATATACGTATATATATATATATATATATATATATATATACATATATATATAAAGAGATGCCAATAAACATATATGTATATATACGTATATATACATACATATATAATTATATATATATATATACACGTATTTGTACACACACACACACACACACCCTCACATATATAGGCCTGTATCAACGTGAAGCATTTTCAATTTGGGGAAATTACGCATCTTGCTAGATTGTGAACCATCCTGCTTTTTCTTAATTTTGCGAGCGAGCGAAGCGAGCGACCAAAAAATAACAAATTTCTTGTTATGAGAGAAGGGTTTAGGGTCAAAATACATTTTAGGCATATATGATACCTAATTAATGTATATATGGTTACCTCGCTGCCAAATTTGAACTTTATTTTGTCACATCGCTGGTCCATTGTTGCTGCTCCCCAAACCACTCTGTTTTTTTAATGTTACGAGCGAGCGTAACGAGCGAGGAAGCACACACTGTTTACAATATTAGCGAATCGAGCCAACGAATGCCTAACGAACAGCTATTTTTTGAAGTCCGAAAACGAAATAAGGTTCGTTATTCCGTCAGTTATTTTCGGACTAAGGACCCTTATTTCATTTTCGGACTAACAAAACTACGGAATAACGAACCTTCGGAATAACGCCACAAAATGTTCGGATTAACGAACCCGTTTTCATTTTTGGACTAACGAACATCACCCGATCACAGTTGGGCCCATTTTTGCAAGAGGATGCCCTGACGCCTTTTGTCTGAATATCAACTTTTTACTTTCTTAATCACTGTGAGCTAGCAATTAAAAAAAAAAAACAACTTTCGAGATGATTTTGTATGTACAGAAATTGCATACGGTCTGTTTCAGATCAATGGTGCAACTAGGTGGACAAATTGACCAAATTTTAAACTTTTCTTTTTTTTTAAATTTTGAAACCTTGACAGAAATCTTGCATAGGGTTCAAATTATAAGAAAAAAGTAGTGGCCGAGCTTAAACTTCTTCAGTTTGATCTGTAGAGGGCAGCAAACTGCAGAAATCGTGAATTTCCATATCAAATTATCTATTACTAATTTAAGTCCTGAGGTCAATGTAACAGTATTCTTTTCAATTCTTCCTTTCATTTTCTATTGCATGATATGTAAGCTTCAGAATAAAGATGAAAAATTGACCCAGAAATAATATTTTATCTGTTTGTACAGCTTTTTTTCTTAAAAAATGATAATTTTCATAAATTGACACCTAATTTTCATTTTTCATAGTTAGAATTGAGCAAGGGACCTGAAATATCATATGATTTTAAATACGTATGTAGAAATATAACATTGCAGCCATTATTGAATTTCATGAAGATATTTTTTTTCATAATTTGTTTAATAAACTTAGGAATGTTTCGGACGTAACACTGTGCTGTGGAATGATATACGGGAATAGATTATGAGGAAGTTAACTTCCACTATACTCCAGTCACACCTTCTAACATGAATTTCAGCATGATTTATAATAATATCTTTATAGCGGGAGGGGTGGGCTTAGGAAATGGTCACAGGGGAAGGCCCCAATGTTGGCCATGTGGCACTTTGTTGTCCTATTCCTAGGATATTGAAAACTGCAATACATGTAATGTATTCACCAAGAGGATGATTTTGTATTACTTGATGAATCATTTCATGATATCTATTCTAATTACACATTGTACACTGGATTCTAAAATTAGGATACATTTGTATTGCGATAGATCTACATGTTGAGTTTTATAGCTTAAAATCTGCAAACAGTCCTTCAGGTATATTACAAGGGCATGTGGAAACTCAGTAAGCCTTCGACCTTGATTTTCAGGGGAAGCATAATGGTAAAAGCACAATATCTGACACACACACAGTAAAAGATTTCTGTATACAAAAAAAAAAGAAGAAATTAATATCATCTTTACATTACAGCTTTGAAGAGTACTATCTTTTGAATACCTTATATCATTAAAATATTGTCAATGATGAAATCATGCTTATGGATTTATAGTGTATTCTGAATTTGATTGTCTTCATGGAAAGGATGTCTGGTTATGTTAAGGAAATTGATAGTTGTATGTTTCATACACATTCATATAGGAGTCAGAAGATATTAGACATTTAGATATAATGATATTGATAATGATAATAATAATAATAATAATAATGATAATAATATTATTATTGATGATATTAATGACGTCTTCAGGAAGGCCATTCCATACATAACCTAGGACACGAGTGGGCAAATGACCATTTCCCCTAGGTTTTTGAAACTTTAGGGATTACAAGAGAACTGGAGGTGGATGAGCGTAAGGATCTTGCAGGAGTGTAATTCTCAATTAATGAGATAAGGTATTGAGGAGCAGGAGCATGAATGCAGTGAAAATGTCCCATAAAAGCGATAAACTTAGATTATCACTCGATAAACTTACTTTTTCGATAAACGAAGTTTCATTCTCAATAAACTAAGTTTATTGAGTGAAAAACTAAGTTTATCGCTTTTATGGGTGTATCGAGCGATAAGTTTATCGAGCGAAAAAGCTCTGTTATCGAAAAACTAAGTTAATAAAAACTAAGTTTATCGAAAAACTTAATTTTCAACTTGATAAACTTAGCTTATCGATAAACTTAGTTTTTCGATAAATTTAGTTTTTCACATGATAAACAAACTCTGTTTATCGGTAAACTTAGTTGATCAATAAACTCTGTTTATCAAGAGATAAACTTAGTTTATAGAACAACTCTGCTTATTGTGAGAAAAACCTAGTTTTTCACGGTAAACTAATTTTTTCGGTGATACACTTAACTTATCTACAGAAGGTTATTGCTTGATAAACTAAGTTTTTCGAGAGAAACTCTGCTTTTCGAGTGAAAAACAGTTTATCACCGGAAACTTAGTTTATCATAGTTTTTCGAGTGATAAACTAAGTTTATCGGCGTTTATCGGCGCTAAAATAAGTTTTTTGATTTATCGGACGTTTGGCTTGCCATACACGTACGTGCACCGCGAAGGCCAAGGGCTGGGGGTATGATAATGTAGGTTACACCAAAGAAATTGGATTACAAGACAAATTACTCTCACCTACTTCCGTATTACATTTTGGCAAAGGAAAAAATGCTCGAAAAAAATGCATCCGCCATTGGTATACAACGTGTGAAAAGATGTCTCATTTTTCTTGATATTTCATATCTGAAACTTTGTTTTTGAAGCCTGATATTTGCACGAGCGGAAGGATGGATAGTTAAAAAAAAAAACGTTTCTTGAATCTTTTTTCAATAAATTGCACTATAAATCTCCGGGATCATGCCTATTTTTTTGACGGAGTCACCTGCCATAGGGCTAACACGTGAAAACAAGGATTTTTAGAATGATTATTGTTCCCCTAAATGTAACTTACATATAATTTGAGACTCTGAAAAAGCTTACTGAAGGCTCAAAAAGTGAGAGAGAGATCCCCATAAATCCCAGGGAATATGCCTGCTTTCAGTCTTCCAGCTGCCTTAGGTTAACGGTTACAGCTCGTTATTCCGAAGGTTCGTTATTCCGAAGGTTTGTTATTCCGAAGGTTCGTTATTCCCAAACACGCAAATTGCGTATACCTAGATGTTCGTTAGTCCGAAAATGAAAAAGGGTTCGTTAATCCGAACATCTGTGGAGTTATTCCGAAGGTTCGTCATTCCGACGGTTCGTTAGTCCGAAAATGAAATAAAGTTCGTTATTCCGAAGATTGGTTAATCCGAAAATCAAATAAGGTTCGTTATTCCGAAAATGAAATAAGGCTCGTTAGTCCGAAAATGAAATAAGGTTCGTTGATTCGAAAATGAAATAAGGTTCGTTATTCCGAAAATGAAATAAGGTTCGTCAGTCTGAAAATGAAATAAGGTTCGTTAGTCCGAAAATGAAATAAGGTTCGTTAGTCCGAAAATACAGTCATCTGTGGCAAAGTCCGGAAAGCCGGTTAGGACGGGTGTTGGGAGAATCACTCTTTCTGTTCGATTAGGCTTATGAATTCATACTAGGAATACACACTAACTGTTTTTTTTTTTTCAACTTGGATCGCATCAGTTATGATCGTGACTTCGTTCCAACATTCTAGAGCGCCTATAGACCAATTTCACAACGCAAGAGGGCAGCAGACTGTTCGACACAGTTCGAACATACTGCGGTGGGCGCTCCAACACAAGTCAATAGCGCGTTTTGTACATTCGTTCGATTTTTTGTCTATTTTGACCAGTATATGCAGATTTATTTTAATATTTGCAATGAGAAATTATCAAGGAAGTTCAGGTCGCAGCTGTGCGGTGCTCAAATGCCACAAGAATTAGAGAAAGTTTAAAAATTGGAAGCTGAGCGCAAAATTCACTCGCTTTTGACTCATGAAGCCTGTTTGTGTGAGAAGCCGTACTCCCTACACAGGTTTCCGTAAGCAATGTGAAGGAATTTGCCGCCAGGGGGTAAAAAAATCAACAGAAAGGACTTTGAAGTCAAGAAACATTATCATTATGTACTTTGGCGTAAAATTTAATGAGTGAAAACATGACTTTGTAAACAGGGTAAGATTTAGAGCTCCCGTTTACTACGGCTTCTATGCTGCAAACGAACTTTTACTGACAAAACTTGGTTGAAAAACCACCGAAAGTACAAAAATACATCATACCTTCATCCGTCAGATATGACCATTGTCGTACCTCATCTACCCATGTATCCATGCTTTATTTTATTGATCTAGAATAAAGTAAATGGAACGATATCGGGGCATATCTCATATCTTACATTCATTTTGTACACAGAGCCAATCGCGATCAGCGCGCTTGCCCACCGCAGCAATGGCGTCGCCGATAGAGGGCCAAATACATAAACCGGAGGTGAAATTGGTCTGTAGGAAGGGGGATGGGGCACGCCGACATGTGAACTAACAGGACCTAAGCTAATGCTAATGATGATGATGATGATGATGGTAGTGACAAACTAATTTAACAGTAATTATATTTTACTATTATTAGTGAAAATATTATTGTTATCATCATTGTAATCATTTCATTTCATTTATTTCCACAATGCAGCAAATAATTTCACATTTCAAAATCATTATAAAATCAACAGTGTAAAGTTATACTTAATATATCAATTCAGTTCATACAGTATATCAAATTAATAAATTGCAAGTATGAAATAAACAATGCTCACTGTATGTGTGGAGCAAGGCTTGTGAATCATGTTCCCATGGAGAGTAATAATGTTATTTTCTATATCACAACTACTTTTTATTCATTTGTTAGTAATTAGGATGTGCCTGCCTGGGAAAGCATGTTAAGCGTAACTTTTACCATTTACTAATGTCACTTTTGTCTTCTGTGTACATATGCCCCACTCCACTGATCGTTATTGTTATTAATATCCTCAATGTTATCTTTATTATCATTATTAATAGCAGCAGAAGCTGTTAAAATAATGACCCCCTCCCCGAAAACAACCCCAGAATAAAACACCCCCCCCAAAAAACACCTCTTGCCTGGAGGTAAGCTTGATGACCCCTACACAACCTCCAATACTTTAAATTCATTCGCTGAGGCGGCAATTGCTCAGATAAAATCAAAATCAAAATTCTTGATCCACGCCACTTTCTGATGCAACATGTGCTCTGCAAAAAAAATTACACATCATCCTCCGCTAAGACTATACAAATATTTTATCATTACTATCCTAACATTGTAAAAAATTAAAACATCGTATTTGTTACTTAAGAAGTTTATATCATTTTCGGAATAACGAACCTTATTTCATTTTTGGACTAACGAACCTTATTTCATTTTCGAACAAACGAACCGTATTTAATTTTCGGATTAAAGAACCTCCGGAATAACGAACCTTGATTCCTTTTCGGACTAACGGACCTTCGGAATAACGAACCTTTTTCATTTTCGGACTAACGAACCTTCGGAACAATGAACCCTATTTAATTTTCGAAATAACGAACCTTTGGAAAAACGAACCTTCGGAATAGCGAACCTTCGGAGTATTCGAACCTTCGGAATAACGAACATCACCCAGGTTAACACGCAGAAACAGGGATTTTGAAATGATTTTGATTCCCATAGCTTTTATTCAAATTTCTATGGATTTACATGAAATGTCAAGCTCTGGAAATATATAATTGAGGCTCGATGAGTCCAGTAAACCCCCCATATATCCCCGGGAATGTGAATGTTTTTGACAAAAAAAAAAAAAATAAATAAATAAAAAAGCCTCGCCCGCCATAGGTTTACGCAAAACAGGCAATTTTCGGATGATTATAATTCCTATAGTTTTTATTTGCAGATATAAAAACAGGGGCGGATTCAGCATTCTCCAATGGGGGGGGGGGCGAAATTTTTTAAAACCGCTCGAACCGATTAGAAACGTATGGTTTAAGGCTGCACTCAGTGGCATAATAATGAAAATATGTTGTGGGTCCCCCCCCCCCCACAGAAGTAGATGCGCCTATATATCTTGAAAAAGTTATCTTTAATTGATGAATTATAAAACGGCTTTTCCTGAGTAAAAAGGAAATGATGGATAATGCAAGCGCGAAGCGCGAGCTGAAAATTTTTGAGATTCCAAATGAAGAAAATCGTCAGGGGCGTTGCTAGACTTTTTTTCAATGGGGGGGGGGGGGTTGTAGAGGCCAGATTGCCAACAAACACTGCCAGTAATTACCGACAACTAATGCCGATAAATTAAACCGTATAAAGCCCATGAGGCATTGTGTGCCGCTATCACATTTTTCTTCTAAATGATATAACTGTTCACCTCACTTGCCGAATGCGTTTGCTTTCCGGAAACACCCTATGTCTAAATATAGTACGAGCGAGCGTTCTTCATCAAACTACATGATGGGCTTAAAGATAACATAGGCCTATTTGGTCACCTTATTCGCCTGATATACGCTTTCAAAGACCATCCTAAAGCTTGATATTATACGAGCGAGCGCAGCGAGCGAGGAAAAAAGTATACCTTTCCTATAGTAAAAGTGATAATTCTTCATCCAAATACACTGAAGAATTAACTATGAGATATCTTACTTATACATTATTATAGATATTTTGGTCACCTCGCTTGCTGAATTCGTTTGCTTTTGCAAACCACCTTGTATTAGATTTCAGTAGTCAGAGCGAGCGCAGCGAGCAAGGAAAAAACGCACGATGGTATTAATCATGAGATATCTGACTTTTTCATATGTATACAGGTATATTTGGTCATCTCGCTTGCCGCATTCGTTAGCTTTTCCATGCCATCTTGTATTTAAATTTAATCCGAGCTAGCGCAGAGAGCGAGGAAAAAATCTGTATACTATTTTTCATGGTAGAAGTGATAATTATCCATCCCAATACACGGTGGTATTAATCATGAGATATGTGACTTTTATGTATACAGGTATATTTGGTCATCTCTCTTGCCCAATTCGTTCGCTTTTCCATACCATCTTGTATTTAAATTTAATCTGAGCGAGCGCAGCGAGGGAGGAAAAAAAATCTATATACTATTTTTAATGGTAGAAGTGATAATTCTTCATCCAAATACACGATGGTGTTAATTATGAGATAACTAACCTTTTTTATTTGTGCAGGTACATTTGGTCACCTCGCTTGCCGAATTCGTTTGCTTTCCCATATCCATCTTGTATCTGAGTATTGTAAGAACGAGCATAGCGAGCGAGGAAAATACATGATGTACTCCCTTTCATGGTAGAAGTGAAAGTTCTTCGTCAAAATACACGACGGGCCTTGAGATATCTATGTTGAAATAAGTGGTCACCCCTTCCTACTTAATTTATTCGCTTTCAAAGACCATCTTGTGTTAAACAAGCGAGTGGGGAAAATATATATATATATATACCTTTTTGTGGTAGCAGTGATAATTCTTCATCCAAATACATGATTTGCCTAAAAGTATCTAGATTATTGTTCATCTCACCTTCCGAATGTGTTTGCTTTCCGAACTTACGAGCTAGCGCAGCGAGTGAGGAAAAATATACATTCTCTTTCGTGGTACCAGTGTTATTTCGTCGTCAAAATGAACAAGCAAATAAGCCGAATATGGGCACCTTACTCCTCTTTTTCTTTCTTTTTCTCCTTCATCATATTCCCTCTCCTTTCTTTCTCTCTCTCTCTCTCTCTTTGCCGACAGCAATCGCGAATTTGTCGATTGGGAATGGTACCTCTACCCCAGTTTTACATGATGGGTGTAAATCTCTGTCCTAGGATTTTACTGTGGTTCAACTTTGGAAATAGTAGACCTTTTTGAGGAAGTGACAATTGCGAGCGCGATTACAATAACGGCTGAAGGCAGAGCAATTTTGCCTCTCATTTATTTTGAACTCATTCTTAAACTGATGATAACCTAATCAACTTCCCCTATATGGGAGCGCAAAGCGTGAGCGGAAAAATTCCCATAAAATGAATCATACTTCTTTCTTTTTATAACTCTCAAGATGAAAGCATGCGAGCGTGGAGCGCAAGCGGAAATTTCGCCATAGCCGTTTCATTTTCTTTCTTTCTTTCTTTCTTCTTCTTCTTCTTCTTCTTTTAAAACTTCTTTCTTTTTTCTTTCTTCTCTCTCTCTCTCTCTCTCTCTCTCTTTTTTGCTCCGCCAATAGGGGGGGGGGGGGGGGGAGGGGGCGTGGCCGCTTCGGCCCCCCTGGATCCGCCTATGTAAAAATGTGTAAAAATTGTATGCAATTTGGGACTTTGAATAAGCTAACTGAAGGCTCAAAATTGTTTTAAAACCTCCCATAAATCCCAGGAAATATATGCATGCTTTTTGCCTTCAAGCTGCCATATAGGTTAATACACAAAAACAGAATTTGAAATTAAATTAATTCCCCCAGCATATATTCCTATAAATGGAAAAGGTGATTCACATGAAATTTCAAGCTCTGAAAATATGTAATCGAGCCTCGATGAGTCCAATAGACCCCCATAAATCCCCGGGAATGTGCATGCTTTTGACCATTTTGTAATACTACACGTGAAACCGTTTGTTATTATCGATGACATCATGTGACCGTGATACGTCCTCTGTTTCATGTGTCACGTGGGACATCGACGCGTCGTCTGCTAGAGCCAGGGAGGTAAAAATTGAACCGCTAAAATTTAGAATTGATTAGAAACACTGTTCTGTTGTGCCTCATTTGCATTAATGAAGTCAGTTTTTCAAATCAGTTGTGAGAGTAGAGAGTATGAAAAAATAAAATGAAAATGAAACTCTTTTAGAGGGAGAGGGGAGGGAGAAAAAAAAGACAGAGAGCTGATGGGGGGGGGGGGGTGAGGTAATTGGGATGAGCCTACTTTAACAGAATGGAGGATTCAGTAGTAAATATATCCTCAGCTCGTATCGTTATAGAAGGTTAAATAGTATTTGATGAAAAATTATATAGAGGCTGGGGTTTTTTCCTTCTTTCATAAGTGTAGGCCTTGTTGGGCTTGTTGCACCTAATCAGTGGCGTAATGAGCCAAAATATTTTTTTTTTTTTTTTTTTTTTTTTTTGGGGGGGGGGGGGGGGGGGCTCAGTCTTTGCGAGGAGCGAAGCGACCAATCCTGAGGGACCGAGCCGGGGATTACCCCCCCCCCCCCTCACGATACGGAGCTGTTTCATTTTTTCGACTTAAATATGTGCAATCTGCAAAACGTAAAAAGAAAATGTTTAAATTCAGTTCGGTTCAATTTTTATTTTTTCTCATTTCCAACAAAAGAAGTAAATATCATGAAAAATAAACTTTTGAAGTACAATACATGCAATATGAAACATCAAATTTGGTGGCATGTACTATTATGGATAAGCGTGTCATGAATCTACCGACCGGAAAAGGATTTTTTCCATGAACTTGGAAACATGCAATCCCAAATAATTCTTCGCAAGTTTCAAACAAATGCTAGCGTTACACAAAATACCTTATTACTTATGATAATAATACAGACAAAGACACTACGAAATAAAAGGGACGAGCATGTAGAGGGTGTGATCCAATGGGTACCAGGGTTTCACTCCCACAGTGGCGTAGCTAGGATTTCATTTTAGGGAGCGGTAGTGAGCACACGAAGCGTGTGAATCAGTTACTGAGCGCACTTAGGGGGAAGGGTGCAGGGAGGGGGGAGTTTCCCCCCTCCCGCGCGAAGCACGGAAGCTCCGACGTTTCTTTAAATTGTTCCTGTCTGCTCCCGCTCTTCTTACGTTGTCTTACCTTTTCTTTTCTCGCTCCCGCCTTTTTTCCTTGTATTTTTTCTTTTTTCTTTCTTTTTTGTTGGCGTTTTGGAGGGGGCGACCGCCCCCATAGCCCCCCTTTTCTACGCGGGTGCACTCCAAAGGTGTAGGAGCTTTTTGCAGTATTGATGGTTTGCAACTCTGTAAAAGAACGCTATTTGGGACTACAAACTTAAAGCCCGTGTGTAGTTTTGGTAAATGTAAGAATATTCATTATCAAAGTTTGAATCCATTGTTAGATAAACAGATAAAACGAAGTTTTATATCATAAAACACATTAGTATTGATATCATGCGTGTTTTCTGCCTTGCTATGCATGCTATTTGGGAAATTATGAAAGTGTTACTTAACATTAGAAAGGGAGTCTAGGGAGAAATAATGAAATTTTCATATCACTAATATAAAACTGAAAATAAACCATGCTTGAAATCTATTTGGGGGGGGGGGGGCTGGCGCCCCCAAGCCCCCTCCCCCTCCAGTACGCCAGTGCACCTAATACTAGGCCTACTGGTTGTTCTTCTTTTTTTTTGGTTTCTTTTTTGATCGCCTGACTCCTCAGATTGCTAAAGCAGTGTACAGTCTTACAAAACCTCACTTTCAGTTATTTCCATTGGAGACGTATCCAAGAATCCCCGTGCCCCAAGGCCTACATGCCAGCAGCCACCAAAACTGATATCTGATTTCACCCATCGAGGGAAAGGAAATGTGCACCCCCGGCACAGAAGGAACATGATAAGCCAGATATCCCAACGTTTGCTTATATAGGGCTTAATTCAGGAAACACGTTAACCCCCCCCCCCCCCCCCAAACGTCTAGATAAAGACTATAATCTCTTTTTTCTCTGGCGCAATATTCAATATTGAATGACAAGCGCCGTTAAACCAAAACAACAACAACAACAACAACAACAACACCACCAACAACACCACCACCACCAACAACAGTTCTACAACAACAACAACAACTGGGCCGTCTTGATAAAGGCTATGTAGGCCTTACCCGGTATCGACGTGTAGTACAATCACTGATCATGCCAGATCAGTGACTATATTTCGATACGTTATACGGTATCGTACTGAATGCCTATAATATTCTTTGGTTACACGTACGCGGCACAGACGCAACCATAAGCATAGAGATAGTCTGTATCTATGGACGCAACTTACCTTTTTTTACTGGCTACAGCATCTGCGTTGCCGTTGACGAATTCTGTAACAGGAGTACCGTACGGTAAGTTTAACTTTAGACAGAAATAACAGTCTGTTCTGGGGAATCATTTATCAAAAGTGAACTTTTTTGGACTAAGTTAGAGTCTAACGTTAGAGTCTAACAGTTAGACCCCAGTTAAAGGGGCTAGAAAATGAGACATCATGGGGAAAGGCAGGGTGATCTCGGATGAGAGAGGGGGAAATGCAGTCGGCCGCTCGAATTTCAAGAAAAGGGATAGGCCTAATCCATTCTAAACAACTGTGATTTATTGCTGTGTTTCAAATTTTGCGCAATGAAAAAGCTCATAAACAGCTACAATGTAGATCAGAGGGGTGTAACATAAAAAAATACAATCAATGTTACAACTGATATCAATCGTAAGTCTATGGCAAACCATGTACTAAAGTCGTAAAGAGATACAATTGATTGTAAGATTGATTGTATCTCTTATGTTATACCCCCTTTGCTAGTCATATGGAAAAACAATCACATGGCCAGCTCCCAGCTCCCTTAGCCTAAGGCTAAGGGGTGTTACGTAATCTGCGGCGACGGCGTGTCGGGGAAAGGCAGTTTAATGGCTAGACTAACAAACCAGAATTAAACAGTTATTTTGTATTTTGAAATGTTGGATTGGAGCATTATACAAGACGTTTCTTCGAGTGAACACGATGATACCCGTTAAGAGTCTAAACACTTAGAGTTGTTGAGAAATGTGAGAACCCGAAGTGTATGACTAACGTTAGGTTGAGTTCGGTAAACTTCGTGCTGTCCGAACTTCTGTCGCATTAGTCGGACAGGCTCGCATAACAGACGGATTATACAAGTAAACAAGCCTTTTGAAAATTCGTTTTCCCCATGATTTCCCATTTGTTGGCCTCTTTAAAGTTAGATTCTAACGTTAGGGGTCTAACGTTACCTTTTTTTAGGGTACTGGATCTAACACTAACATTTACACAGTCACTTGTGACAGCGCTGTATGGGGACCTAAAGCTACGCACTTTGTTTTCAGCGGCTTAAAGTCACAGAAAATCATAGGCTTGTGAAAATTTCATTTCTAGAAAGTCTAGATCTGTATCTTGATTCTATGTTAAATATTCCAAAGTTGATTTGTGGAGAAAACTATGACAGGTGAATGTCAGCAGCGCATTTTCCAGCTCAATATCAATGCCGATGTCAAACTTTGTTCTGAAAAATGAAGGGGTCCTAAAGCTATGCACATGCAATGCAAATCTTGATATTGAAACTGACTGTGTTGTTGTTAAATTGGGTTTTTACAAACGTGTATCAATCAATCAAATATGATTATTTACGTCTGGGACCAACCTTTAACGTCACTATCCGAAAGACGTGGCAAATATCTTGCCAGAGATGCCACGGCAGGGATTCGAACCACGGACCTTGTGGTTCAAAGTCCGGAGACTTATCAACTGAGCCACGACACCTCTATGTGTGTATTTTAGCCTGATTCGAACGCGTTGCATTGCGTGTCTATGTGATTTGTATGGTGCGCAGCTTTTAGGATCCGCAAGCATACAAGCAGGCATAGATCTAGCCAAATCTTGCGAACTCACGACAAAAAGTGCAACTAACGTTACATCTACATCGCGTATGTGATGAAGCCCACTCCTGAAGCTGAATTCTCTCAGGCTAACAGTTAGACTCAGCTACAAAAGTGACATCACCTTAAAATTGAATATTTGATCAATGTTTTTTCACTTCTCACACTTATTTTGATAGATCTAACTTAAAACCAGTGATGTGTCCGAGTCCAGTCAATCCGGGTCCGAGTCCAACCTTCTGAGTCCGAGTCCGAGTCCGAGTCCGGCACATGTCCAAATGTATTACATCCCAATTAGAAAATCAGTTAAAACCATTTGGATTTTCAACTGGTGTAAACTGGAATCAACTGGTACCAGTTGAATCCATTTGACCGAACCGGTAGGCTATATGTGCCAGTTTATTCAGCTGGTTTCAACTGGAAATTACTTGTTCACATTAGAAACCAGTTTATTCCAGTTGAAACCAGTGGAATAAACTGGCAGACTCTGAAATTTGCCAGTCAGTTCCAGTTGAAACTAGTGGAATAAACTGGACAGATTTTATACCAGTTCAAAACCACTGGACACAACTGGCAGATTTACCATTCAATTCCATCTGAAAGCAATGAAATAAACTGGCATATTAACATATACAAGCTGATTCCATTTGAAACCAGTTGGAAAGTTCTCAGTTTGATTTAACTGGTTTCAATGGGTTTTATTAGGTTTAAGAGGAAATGAACAAAGTTGGATGAATTAAGACCATTATTTTTTTCCATTTGTAAAAGTGTAGGATATATACCACTGTTGAAACCAGACCTGGAGCTACATGTAGTATCCAGTTTAAACCATTTCCAGTTGAAATCACTACCGGTATATTAAACTGGTGACTGCCTATTGTTGAATCTCGTAGAAAACTACTAGTCGAATACCAGTTGAAACCAGTTAATTTGCAAAAGTGACTATTGGATTTGTGCAGATTCATATTGTAATGTAATATATTTGAATTTTCAGCATATTTCTTAATCACTAATTATTTAGTCTTGTGTAATAATGTACATTTCCAAAATACAAAGAAAGTATAATCAACAATCATTATGACGTTACATCAATTTGTATCAATAACAGGTAATTACATTGTAAACATGAACGAGGAAATTCTAACCAGAAGAAGAACCGGCTGATATCATTTTCATCGACAAAGGTAAAGAATCAATTTGTCAAGTTACCAGTTTCAACTCTGTTTCTTTGGCAATTCATATTTCTTGAAGGCGACTCAGATGACTATTATTAATGTCCAAAGGTAAAGAATTAATATGCCGAGTCTATAGCCTGCGAGGCCGACTTTTCTTGTATCATATTTCCCTTCATTACAAATAATGCGCTATCGGTATATAAAATAATTATATCCCTTTAGCATGTTTAGTCCTCGTTTCCGGATGTTCTACACCTTCAATGAAAAACATTCGCTGCCCTTTAATACTTCCTTTGGGGTCCGCCCACTTGACCGAAGGCCCGCGAGGCCGACTTTTCTTATTATTATTATTGTATTTTCCTTCATCACAAATAATGCGCTATAGTATATAAAATGATTATGTCTCCTTTAGCATGTTTAGTCCTAGTTTCCGGAGGTCCCACTGCTCTTTAATACTTCTTAAACTTCCTTCTGGCACAGGAATTGGTTAGAGCGGTGTGATATTATAGATTACAATTTGCTATTTTCGGCCTCGCGGGCCTTCGGCACTGGCGTACTGGAGGGGGGATTGGGGGGGCGTCAGCCCCCCCAAATAAATTTCAACCATGGTTTATTTCAGTTTTATATTAGTGATATCTCGTGAATTTCATTATTTCTCCCTAGACTCCCTTTCTACTGTTAAGTCTCTCTGACATTCACTCCTGGCTGGATCGTCATTCATTAAAATGGAATCCCTCCAAAACTGAGTTCCTTCTTTTTGGTTCACGGGCTCAACTTAGTAAAGTCAAGTTGTCATCCGTCTATCAGCTCCGCAATATTGGGTTCATCAGGAAATATTTATCAAAATCTGCCACTGAAAAATTAGTTCATGCACTGATTTCTTCACGACTTGATTTCGGGAATGCCTTGCTTTACAACTTACCCAACACCCAGTTGTCTAAACTCCAAAAGCTCCAAAACGCTGCAGCACGCATGGTCACCCTATCTAAAAAACATGTTCATATCACACCCATCCTGAAATCTCTACATTGGTTGAAGATCAACGATCGCATCATCTTCAAAATCCTTCTCCTTGTATTCCATGCAAGTAACGGTTCTGCTCCACAATACAACATCAATCTAATTAACAAATACACTCCTGTCAGGTCCCTACGTTCATCCAACTCTGGTTCCCTAGTTGTTCCCAAATCCGTTAAGACATGGGGGGTACGGGCTTTTGCTCACGCTGGCCCTGTTCTCTGGAATGATCTTCCCCTGGTTATCCATGAATGCACTTCAATTGACACATTTAAACGTTACCTTAAGACACGTCTATTCAGTGCTTCCTACTCTTAATTGTTCCTTAATTTATCATTGTATTTGTGCTCTACTCTCTCTTTCTTTCTTTCACTGCGGCTTGGCCACTCTGCAGAGTGGATTTGGCGCATTACAAATCCCATCTATTATTATTATTATTAAGTAACGCATTCACAATTTCCCAAATAGCATGCATAGCATGGCAGAAAACACGCATAATATCAATACTAATGTGTTTTATGATATAACACTTGGTTTTATCTGTTTATCTGACAATGGATTCAAACTTTGATAATGAATATTCTTAGATTTACCAAAACTAGACACGGGCTTTAAGTTTGTAGTCTCAAATAGTGTTCTTTTACAGATTTGCAAACCATCAATACTGCAAAAAGCTCCTTTACCATGGGAGTGCATCCGCGTAGCCAAGGAGGGGGCGATGGGAGCGGTCGCCCCCTCCAAAACACCAACAAAAAAGAAAGAAAAAAAGAAAAAATAGAAGGAAAAAAACGTGAGCGAGAAAAGAAAATGGTAAGAGAACGTAAGAAGAGCGGGAGCAGACAAGGAATAATTCAAAGAAACATCGAAACTTCCGCGCTTTGCGCGGGAGGGGGGAAATTCCCCCCCCCCCAAATATTTTGGCTCATTACGCCACTGGCCTTCGGTGAAGTGGGTTGTCACCCTTCCTTCTGGCACAGGAATTGGTGACAGCGGTGTGATATTATAGATTACAATTTGCTATTTTCGGCCTCGTGGGCCTTCGGTGAAGTGGGTCGTCACCGGGTGCACACAGTGACATTGCACTGGTGTCATTTGTACTTGACATTCATCATCCGTATATGCATGTACATGCCCTTCAAAGTGACGTTTTATAGATGAGATTTGTGGCTAACTACATGTATGATTTATTTGTATTTTATTGGGATGACCACCTCTAGAATAACAATCCAGAAAGTCAAAATGAAGCATTCTGTTGCTGGTGGAGCTGCAGCCCTTCTTGAGAAGTCTCGCAGTCATATGAGGGGTCAGCACTTTACATCAGAGGGTAGAGGAACCTCTAGGAATACGCAGAAACTACAACAACCAGTCAAGAGGAATCAAGAAGAGGAGGATATTGCTGTGAGTATTATATGCTGTGCATTCATGTGTTTTGCTTATTACACAATTTGTCTGGTTCAAAAACCTCTGTCAGAGATTAGAAACCACACGAAAAACATATTCTTGTTCTTTCTGCAGAGAGATCAAGAAAAGATAGTGGATAGTAGAAAAATAATGGAATTTAAGGAGAGTCACATGGATGCCAGGGAAAACAAAAGGAATATTCTACATAACTATAACTGGAAGGTCTTTTCCCATGCATGTGATACACAAGTAGAACTACTGTACTCCATGTAGGTAAAATAATGAGATAAAACAATGAATTGCAAGTCCAGTTTAAAAGGTTTGAAAACTGTGATCAGTCACAAGAGAGAAAACGATGACAAAGTTAGAATGTCACTTTGACTTCATGAGTAACACCAAAAAGTGTATTTGTTCATTGTATGGTGAGTGAATGTACTGATTCTATGTATCTTGTGAGGAAAACGGTGAGATATAAAGAGGTGTAAACCAAAATGACAGCAAAAAGTAGTTCATTGAATTATCCCTGCCTATCGAACAGTAGAACCCACTCTCAGTAAGGTTTGATGTGCTCAAAATGTGTTGTTTCATTTTCCTTTTTGCAAAAGATACATGTACTTCAAATGACAGTGCATAAAATTAGGATCATTAGCAGTATAGAATTATTCCAAAAAACAAGAATTAAGTGACATTTCCTTCTGTCAGCCTAGTAGTCTAGTTGGAAATAGGGGTCCATGTGCACCATCGGGGTAAATTTTTTAAACTAACTTTTGTAATACCTGAAATGTCAGTTTAATAATTTTTTATGTTCCCATTATTGCCAAATTGTGGCCCATGGGGTTCAAAATCGGCCATTTTGGCAGCCATCTTGTTTTTTTAAAATGAAAATCGATATTTTCATATTTTTGGACCTGGACATCGTACAGACATAATTATATACATTTTTCAATGTGATTTTGATAGGAGAAATCGATTGGAACCATTATTTGTGCTATTTGAGCAATAATTTATGCCCGAATTTGCATACTTTTTGTCCAACATTTGCATACTTTTTGTCCAACATTTGCATATGCATTAATATCCTTCTGTTTCATTATAAACACCAACAATGAATGCATGTTTTTAGCATTAGGTTTGAAAAAGGATATATTTAGGGGAATGGTGATATGCTTCATGATGGTATTCATGACTTAATTCGCACAGAAGGAGGGAAAATACACCAGTATGTACATGTATTTTCCATATTGAGCAAAAACGTGCCAAAAGAGCGACTCTCTATGTAGGCCTGTGTAGCATATAGTGTGTACATTGAAACTGGGAGCCAGAGGAGTTCACTTAGCTGAAAAGTACTGTTTTTTTCATTTACATGGCCAAATATAATATAATATACGGACAAAACTGTGCTTTAGGGAATAAACGTCTGCCGTGCACAATGTGGTGGGGGCTGTCAGGAGGGGCCAAATATATACATGTAGGTCAAAATATTGACTTTGATTGGCGAAAAAAGTAACTTCATGAAACCTGAATCATGAATGACCTTGTAAGTGGTGGGTTGTAACCGCCAGACACCTCCAAATTAATGTCAGAAAATCAATTTATTAGTGCACTATGATAATATGATAACTTTGAAACAATGAGCTAGATTACATGTACATTGTAGTTCAGCCCAAATGTCATAACGTCCATTCATTTGTGTACAGTGAGAAAAAAAGAGACAATTGGCTAGATTAGAAAATCGAAATAACTTGTTGAAACCTGTTGGAAATTATATAGCATGACTCCCTGTATGCATGGATGACCCTGCCAGATAATTTGAGTGGTGGGTTGTGCCCACCAGATACCCCACAAATAATTTCAAAACCCCCATTTATTTGTGCACATTGAGGAGACGATAATTTTAAGACAATGAACTAGATTAATAACACCAAGTAACCCTGTGAAACCTGGTGAAAATTGTAGACCATGACTCCATGCATGAATGACCCCCGCCAGACTTTGTCAGTGTAAAGGTGTGCCCGACAGACGCCTCCTCCCCCCCCCCCCCCCCCAAAAAAAAAAAAAAAAAAAAAAGAAGTCAAATCACCCATTTAAAAAAATCTCCAAATTTTATTGTCCGAAAATGGAAATTCTTTTTGCCCAATTGACAGTGGGCCCGGCAGCCACTGAGCAGCGCCAGATCGACGTTGCTCTATCCTTTTCAATTCTTGAACGCCATAGAAAGTAGCAGCAACTCCCATCTTTTAACGTCTTTTAGTATGATGGGGCTGGGGTTCGAACCCACAACCTCCCGATTGTGAGGCGGACGCTCTGCCTCCTGCCTACACATCGGTTTCATAAGGGCACAATGAGAAGATTATAACTTTGAGACAGTGAACTAGATTATTCAAACAATATAACTCCATGAAACCTAGTGGAAATTGAAAAGCATGACCCCCTGTATCCTGAATGACCTCCGCCTGATATTTTCAGTGGTAAGTCATTAGTGCAGTCATGGCAATGAGAAGATAATAATAGTGATTATATTCTGGATTTTTATAGCACCTTATATATTTCGGTGATGTGTCTAACCGCTTAATGCAGAAATATTTATTACCCGGACCATCAGATTCGGGTTTGCCCGCACACATTGTATGCACCTTCTCCACTCCCTCAGGATCATTTCAGCCAGGCACCTTTTGCAGAAGATGGCAACTTGAACTAGATTGGCAAAAGAAAGTACGCAAAACCCCATGAAACCGGATGGAAAATTGTAAAGCATGACTCCCTGTATCATGGATGACACCTGCCAGACATTTTCAGTGGTTAAGTTGTGCCTGCCAAGTGCCCCCCAAAATAATTTTGAAGCACCCATTTTGTTGATGCTTGGGAGTTGTGTTTACCATTTCCACCAAGTTTTAGCAGGTTACTTTGTTTTTGCTAATCTAGCCCATTGAATTAAACTTGTCATTTTTATCATTGTACACTAATGAATGGGCGTTTTGACATTTGGGTTTTAGCAGGTTACTTTGTTTTTGCTAATCTAGCCCATTGAATTAAACTTGTCATTTTTATCATTGTACACTAATGAATGGGCGTTTTGACATTTGGGGGAGTCTGGCGGACGTACTCATCATTTACAATGTCTGACAGTGGTCATTCATGATTCAGGGGTCATGCTGTACAATCCCACTAGGTTTCATGAAGCTACGCTTTTCACTAAGCCAGCTCAAATTTTTAACCTATTTTGGGGCCCCTCCTGACTGCCCCCACCACATTATGCACAGCAGATGTTCATTCTAGCATTCTTTTGTCCATAGATGGTGGGCGAGACAACGAAATGAATAAGTCTAATTCTCATACAAAGTCATTGAAGTTTTGAGCGGTAAGATGGCTGTTTTTACCTGTGCATTTGCTTTGAGTGTTTGTATTTGTGGACATAATTCATGAATTATTATGCTATGTACGATAAACTTACATTAAAAGAAAAACAAGCATGTATGAGTTTGAAATAATAAGATAATAACGAGAGAGGGCGCACTGAGCATGTAGCACGAAATTTTTAGGAGCTTAGAAAATTCACAACAAAATCCGTCTGCATCTTCTTCAAATAACGCTTTTTCAGAACAGAATCATGAGCAAATCATCTAATAACACCAAATCTACCAATGCTAAGGCATATTCCTTGCGGAATAAGCCTTCTTCCGACGATGAAACCAACGAACAAAGTGGCTGTCGTGAGTATGCAACAGAGGAGTCCATTAATAAGCTACGTAACGACTTTGACGGGTCAATGAATAAAATCATGGAGAAATTGAATGTTATGAATGAAGGAATTTCTAACTTGAGAGCAGAAATAGGAGCTGTGAGAAAAACTACAACGGATCTTCAAAAATTTGCAGAGGATACGTCGGCGAGAATCGCGCATTTGGAGAATGTGGTGCTACCTAAAATGGATGAGAACGCCCATGAGTCGGAGACTATAAAAAAAGCTAACAGATGCAATTACTAGTCTTGAAATACATGAGCGGAAACTCAACTTGTTGTTCTACGGAATCACATCAACGCCCGGAGCGCCCAAGACATCCAAGAATGCCGTAAATGATGTTCGCGTCGCCATTTCTACGCTAGGATTCTCTCAAGAGAAGGTGAATGCAATGTATTTTGTGAACGCGCATCAACTCCCACGCAGGCCCTACCCAGGAAGCAGCCAAGAACGCCAAACACCGGACCCGATAATTGCTAGGTTTGGATCAATGCTTGACCGCGACGAAGTCCTACAAGCTTTCGAGAGCAAGGTTCGCGACAAAAATTCTCGTCCTGGTTTCACTATCCGCACGGATCTCCCCCCACATCTCAAGGCCAAGCGATTTCAACTTGAGAAATTGGCTTATTCACTACGCAAAGACAAGGGTAAATCTACCAGAGTTCGCCTCATCGGTACAAAGCTTCAACTAGAAACACGGGACAAGGGTAAAGCCGCAGCTCCGTGGGACATATACACAGAGTAAACTCCATGAAACTGGTGAGAAATCTATGCCTTCAATCACTACTGCATTTTACTCACCATTATGCCGTTGTGCAGTCCATCTACAAATGTATAAACAATAAGTTACAGTACAAAAATATTCCAATTCCATGATGGCTATTGTCTATGCTTTATAGTAGCAACTGGTGAGAAGTCATGCTTTCTCTCCGATTAACGTATTTTACTCTACTTTTATATTCCGTTTGACTCTTTACAAAGAATGTATGAAATATTACCATTCTTACAAAACATAAACTATACCATGGTGGTATTTTCTTTGCTCTGTCATGACTCTTTGCCAATTAATATGAATCCCAACTTCACATACCTATGGTTCATAATAAGTGCTTTTTGCGTTATTTTTAATACCAGTACTGCATTTGGTGCTCTTGGAATACCCTTTGTCATCAATCTAAGTCTCTCATCCGAGCTTATCAAGTGATAATTTTCGAACATTTGGCCTATATTTTGATGAGTCTTTTCATATCATAGGATATTATGTAAACTAAATATCTGAACACAGAAAATGTATACTGTCCTATGGCATAACTTATTGATTAAACCAAAATATTTGAACCATGGTATGCATGATAGTGTGGTTGTTACAAACCTCAAGCTATTAGACATGTTAGAATTGCATTTATTCGTTGGATTCTTGATCTGCCACATATATGGGGTTGTCAAAGGTGATGACTTTCTAATTGCAGGAGTTGAGTCAGTCTTCCCCAATGAATACACCTTTGTTTTATTTTCAATAACCCTATGTATAATAACTTTAACAGAGTAAAACCATGAACCTATATAGTGAGAAAACTATTCCTGCATACCCTTTAAATAAGCAAAGATATAAATCAAGTAAGTGAAACAAGCTCAAAGTTGACTGTATTTCTATATGTAGTCATTTTAAAATATATATCAATATACCTTAGACTCAGACACCCCCCCCCCCCCCCCCCCCCCCCCTGCCAGCAGTGGCCAGGTCTATTTTGGATGTTGACACTAACTTATGATGATTATGTATCACTCGTGTATCTTGTAAGTTTTGATACAACATTTTGCTTGGTAAATCTACATCCGTTACACAATAGACCTTGCTGTTGATTTTTTAAAAAGTTATTATACACATCACTATTGACTCACACTGACGTTAGTTGTAAATAGTATTTGTTTTCATTTGAACATGGTAGGTCCACGCTTTCAGGCATGTGTATCAAATTGAGATTCTTTTATTTAAAAGCTAAGCCATATCTCATTGGCTTTGCTTATTAGACTATCATAATTATTCAACATTCTATGAGTCTTGCTTTTAACCAACCTATTTTATACACATGAATGAAAAACCCAATTTCTTTCATTTACTTCACTTCAGTAGGTCTACCTTTTAGCAAGTGCCTAAAAATTTGATCCCAATATTGAATCTTTTTATTTTTTGCTATGTTACTGACGTTGGCGTCCGAATATTCCTTGCATTGAACATGTTGAACACTTGACCTCATGCAATTTATTAACAACATAATTTCTATAGTCTGTTGCTATAGTAGGTGCATTCTTGTAATTCATGATATCAATACCAGTCATGCTGTCAGTTGCCTACTTGTAATTTTGAATTGAAGTATTTTCAATCTAACCTTCATTCAGTTAGGTCCGATAATGCACAGTATATATATATATACAAAAGATCAGTAACAGAGAGCGTGGGCCCTGCCCTATAATTATGATACTTTTATCATATGCATGTATACAATGTCTTGTATTACTGATAATCAATGAAAGATATAACATGTACCATATAAGGTCATTGCTTATGCTCTCTTTACTGTCTCTTAATTGATTTATGGTATTAATTTTTATTCACCAAATGTGTATAAAGAAAAGAGATATGATAGCATTTAAAGCAATTTATTTTGAATAATATTATGTATTGATGCAGACGCATCCACTTAATTATTATTTGTCTTAAAATTGGCTCCTTATAGTGGATATATGATGGATTTTTATATCGGTTTTATACCCATGATGTTTATAATTTTGTACAAAATTAGCTTAATTACAAGGGCAATTTCTTCTTCACATTTTTTCTTTTCTGCCAACTTTATTTTCTTTCTCCAACTTTTTTGTGGGCTTGACTCTACCGTGTATACCAAACGACATGTAATTGACGTTCAGTATGTATTCATTTTGTTTGTACTTACTCAATTTGCAACAACAATTTGCACAGGTTTTGTTATCTTTCCCATAGCCAAAACTACAATGCACATAACATGTAACCTATTATACTTTAATGACATTTGTCAAATTAGGTATCAGTCTGGATTGAAATTCCTACATGATAAAGCGACGAATTTTTACTTTGATGACGAGTGAACCTATACAAGAATTTAGTGAATCAAATATTCATTCCCAAACACAGAAAAATAATCTTCCAACACAATATTCGTTATACTGGCCCCAAAATATGGAACGAAATTCCGGATTACATAAAAAAATCTTTGTCGACAACCAGCTTTAAGTATAAAATGAAAAAATTGCTTCTGTCGTTTTATAAATAAATATTTCCCGTCTTATGTCTCCTTTTGACTTTAAACATGAAAACATGAACCATGACAAATTGTTGTTGCGGCATTTATGTTTGCCCCCACTGATATTTTGTTGAGCATTCTATTTTATTTAGTAATTCATGCCCGCCTCCCCGCTCACGTCTCCCTCTCTTGTTCCCTTTCCTTTTCTTTTCTCTGCCCTTTTTTCCTTTGTATTGTTTATTGTATTGTATTTATGTCTACAGGTGTATCCCGCCACAAGCCTCAGCTTTTAGGGTATACGCCTTCTTCCTTAAACCCAATATGTACATATTTATATATTTTTTATAACAAATTGATTTATGTATGAATTTATGTTTACGAAAAATGTAATGACATGGAAGAAAATAAATGTTTTATTTGAATTGAATTTGAATTGAAATACTGCATAGACAACGCACTGTATAACCCTAAATCCTTGAAAACAAATAAGTTTTGAGTGCTCCCCCGAAGCTGTCAGTGCTTCCAATCCCTCGGAGTTGGTCAGGAAGCTTATTCCATAAGACAGGTGCTGCAGTTGAAAAGGCACGAGAGCCATACGTTTGGGTGGATGTAGTAGGAACAGTAAGGAAATTCTTAGTTGAAGAACTGAGATTTCTGACAGGTACATAAGAACTAATAATATCAAATACATGTAGGTAAGTTGGTGACTTATGAGTAATGACCTTGTGACACAACATTAGAAGTTTATAGACGATTCTTTCCTGTACCGATAACCAATGAACCAATGAACCAATAAATTTTAAAACGAATTTACGATAGAAGCAAAAATCATTTAAACATCATCATGTCTGGAAAATGAATGCATGTTAGAAAGAGAGATTATTTAAACTCTGTAATGTTTAAAAACAAACTTACGATAGTAGTAGAAATTATTCAAACTCCATTATGTTAAAAATGAATGCATGATAGAAAATTAATTATTTAAACTCTGTAATGTTTTAAAACGAATGTACAATAGAAACAAAAATTATGTAAACTTCGTCATGCCTGAAAAATGAACACACGATAGAAAATGAATTATTCAAACTCCATCATCTTTGAAAACAAACTAACGATAGTAGTAGAAATAATTCAAACTCCATTATGTTTAAAAATGAACGTGCGATAGAAGCAAAATTCATTTAAACCCCGTCATGTCTAGAAAATGAATGCACAATAGAAAATTAATTATTTAAACTCTGTAATGTTTTAAAACGAACATACGATAGAAGCAAAAATTATTCAAACTCCGTCATCTTTAAAAACAAACTTACGATAGTAGTAGAAATTATTCAAACTGCATTATGTTTAAAAATGAATGGACGGTAGAAGTAGAAATCATATAAACTCTGTCATGTTTAAACAATAAACGCACGATAGAAGTAGATATTACTTAAACTCCATCATGTTTAAAAACATGTCCAACTGAATGCTGGAGTTCCAGAATCTTCCAAATCATGCAACAAAATTCAGATTCGGCAGAATTTGTTTCGACAGTGCAAAGTCACGAATTTTCAGTTCGATTTGGAAATTCGGAAACAACACTAGTGTACCGTGGGTTTTACAGGGACCTCAATAATATTTTGCGGCCCGAAGATCACATATGCTAGTTAAAAGTCAGTTGAGGTCAAATGTTAAAATTTATAAGCAAGTTTCTACTGGAATTGGTAACTTTTAAACCATAAGCCCATTTGTACCCTTACTTGGATGGTAGATGCATCACTGGGATCTCAATGTTATTGAGGGGTCAAAGGCCAAATATCCTCAATTTTTAAAATTTTCTTTCTCATTTCTTTTGCCAATTTTGATTCTGGGATTGCTCTGACTGATAAAGCTAGGTGAGGTCTTAGGGTCAAAGATGACATATGCAGGTCAAAGGTCAAATGAGGTCAAATGTTAAAATTTACCCGAAAGTTTCTACTGGAGTTGGTTACTTTTAAACCGTTAGTCCGTTTGTAACCTGACTTGGATGGTTTATGCCTTACCAGGACCTCAATGTTATTTGGGGGTCAACCGTCAAAGGTCATGTATGTACGTTAAAGGTCAAATGTGCTCAAAACAATTGATTTGCTTCTTTTCTGCCATTTCTTGGCCAGTGCCCATCTGATTGCTCCGACGGACAAAGCTAGGTTTTTTTATGGGAGGTAATATTTTATCGTAGAGATTTCACAACAAGCTGGGGGATACACTTCTGTTGCGTGGCAATGGAGATCGCGATACTTCTATTTAAATGTGTTTCTTGTGGGTCTTTAATCGGTCTCCTATTGTAACAACATGAACCTCCATTTTTACTTCCAGATTTACAAGAAGCGTTTGAATGAAATGATGCAGAATATTTGGTCTGTTTCATGTTCTTTCTCTTGTATTACATGCTCAACAATAGGCTTATTTATCACAACTTTCAAAGAAGATGCCTGGGAAACCAAAGTATGATGACATCGGTTCTGAGTTGAGTGACCTGAGTCTATCTGATCATGATGCTAAGCAGTCAAGTACATTGAACTTTATGAAGAAATCAAGGTAAGATAGAGACATACATTGACTGGATTGTATAATAAGGGTCAAGACAGCAGAATGTAGTTGCCTTTAAAGCCATTTTAGGGATCATCAATATTACATGTACTAGTAATCAACCTTGTTGTGTAGGGGTGTGTCTTGATTTCCCACTATATTTTAAAGCTATTGTAGTTTATGTACATGTACAGGTAAGGAAGGTTTTACTGTACATGTATGTCTGCATTGCTCCCAGTACTGTAACTGGACTATAAAAGTATAAAATGTTCATGTAAAGTATGAATTGACAGTCACATCCAGTGACGAGTGCAATATTTGCTGAACATGGTTTATATCTCTGACAGTGTTGTTGCAAAGGTGTTATGTTTTTCACCCGAATCCACTTTGTCCATGAATTCCATGAAAAAAGGCAGATGTACATGGGTTTGTTCATGAAGTTGGGAGGTTATAAAAAAATAGATTATTTCCCAAAGTAGCAATGCATTTCTAATATTTTGCCTCAATTTGATAACATCAGGGTATTCTTTAGGCAGAACCCCTATCTAATTGTCAAACAAAATCAAACACTTGCCACTTCTCAACTTGAATAATTTTTGATGTTTTTTTTTTTTTTTGGACCTTTTAGTTAACAAGTGTGACATGGAAATGCTAACAATATAAAACATCATTTTGAAATCGAAATATCCTTCAAATATTTCAGAAAAGGAATAAAATATTTCATTTTCGCTCGCTCTTTTGAACCATAATGTGTTGACCTGAAATTACTTGGCTAATCTGGAGAGGTGCCTCATGAAATAAAATTGTTATCGCCTCTACACGTGGTTTCCACCCTAAACTTCATTGTAGCATCGGTAAAAGAAGCTTATTGTGACAGGAATGACAATAAGAGTCAGTCCCTTCAGTCTTTAACTTATCAAAGTGTGTGCTTTATTAAATTTGACTACAGAAAGGTTCCTAAATCAGCTTTACATTTTATCCAGGTAAAGAAAATAAGCACTAATTAATGTAATTAATTAATGGTCCACGTGCTTACCCCAAATCAGTTATATCGGGAGGAGAGACCTACAGGTTACAGGGATTCAGTTTCGCTTTTCGCCTCCCAGGCACAGGCGACGCCATACAAATAATAATGATAATGTGGTATCCAGTGTAGAAGCAGTATCTTTAAAGCAATGACACTGCTCTAGCGAAAACATACTCAAATGTTCTGAAAGGAAAATAACTCTCAGAGGAAATATTTCAATGGTGGTTTGCTCATGTACAACATTTTAAGAGGTACAAGAAAAACAACTAAAGAAAAACACTTAAAAAAAAAATCTAAAATAAGAAAAACATTAAAAAAAAAAAAAAAAACCTGTGGTGTCCACCTTGTAGAGGTGGATTCTGATAACACAGAATGGAGATTGATCTGTATATAATTTTTATGAGCCTGAGTTATTTTAGTTTATTAACTTTTCATTCAGAAGTACATGTAAGTGGTTATTAGAAATTTTGTGAAACATTTTGAGATATGTATCACTTCATCTGTAGGAAGCACAGACGATACTAGATACCTACTCTACCTGGACTCTGGTGTCCATGGAGAGTAGATAATTTTCATACACATTGACAAATGACCAAATTCTTGACCTGCCTGTACAGATTGTCTTCTTTTTCATGAAAATATGTATTTTAAGTCTTCCTGACTTATGTTCTTTGAAATAAAACGTTTGAAATAAGTACATTAACAACAGTCAAGGAATTTTTTTCGTGTTCCAATTTTTAATGAATGTCACATTTTTTTTATTTTATTTTGTACTCAGTTTCATGGACAGACCCATATTGAAGTATGTGGTAAAGTAAGAAATATACAAATCTGTATTTCTGCTATGCATTTCAGTGTGTGTAGATACAGGTACATGTACATTGTGTACATGTACATGTAGGTCTAGTTCAACTCCTGTCTATCCTTTGGTGTCCATGAAACTATTTATAACTGACTTCCACTGACTATTAAAATCTGTCCAAAAAACTTGATTTGATTTCATGTTTCCATTCCAAAATTAGCACTGCAGGTGCAACAGTGCTTGGTTCCTCCAAAAGTGCACAGCTTCTTCAACAGTCAAGACCAATGCCAGGAAAGACTTGTAAGAGCTTCACATCCAGTGCTCTTGAACGAGCCTCTAAACTTAATGCAAAAATAACTTCTCGGAAGATAATGGTAGAGAGTGAGTCATCAGAAGATGGATCAGACAAGAACCAAGAACTTGATCTTACTTCATCCTTACCTCAGAAGTCAGAGGTTAGAGACAAGTATCGATTCATGAAAAAGCCATTAAGTAAAGTCCTAGAACCAACAGCAAATGAAGAAACTAAAGGAGAGAACCTTCCTGTTTCTAGCAGCCATATACATGAAAGTTATCCTCATGTTGCCCTTCATGAAAAAGAGTCTAGGATTATGGCAGAGTCAACCAAATCAAAAACAGAAGGTACATCTATACCTTTGACATCAACTCCTGTAAGAAATACACTGCAGAAAAGCAACAGCAGTCCAAATGTCTACACCAAAATTATGGCTGAGCTGGATACAGATGAAGAGAATATAGACTATTTGATAGGTGACATGGATGAATCTTCTTCTTACAGTGAGGTATGTTTGGAAGGTTCAATACCTTGTTGCTATTTCTCCAGTGCTGTCAGTCTTTTGTATTTAAAATGTGTGTGGTCACTTCTAGAAATTAATTCACATTTCACCTAGCCTTTAATATTGCAACCATAGGCATTTTAAAAATTCAGTTATTCATGTAACCAGCATCTCATATACCCTACTTTGATTATGCCCTAGGCTCGACTTTACCAGTGGCCCGGGGCCACCAAAATTGGCTCCCGGGCCACAGTTTTTCAAAAAGTGATAAGTTTTGGTGGCCCAAATGGGGCAACCAGAAAATTTGAAGTTAACGCGACTTACATGCGTAATAATTTTACACATTTTAGCTCCTTCCTCGATCCAAATTGCAAGTCAGTTTGTTCGCGGTTCATCAGTGACGACGCAGTTTGAGTTAGAGCAGGGATTCACACTAACATATTTTCTTCTTTTCACTGTGTAATTCCTATTGAAAAATTGTGTGGCTTCATCGAGAATATTCTTAATTCATCGAATGTACACTCTGAACAAAGACACATTTCACGTTTCAATTTCTTGTATACTTGTCCGATAGGTCTCTAGTCCACACGAATGTTAAAATTTCCACCGACTAAGTTACTCGGCAACATAACTTCAACTTAAGAATTATCCCCAAAATGTGTAATTGTGGCTAAAATCACGAATTATTTTTACATTTGAAAATTTGAAGGTACGGTGGTGTCAATTTATTACGCTAAAATGTGTAGAATTCACCTCAGATTGTCGTTTTTGATCATCACTTACAACCTACGAACTGAGTTTCTGATCTGACCAGATCGACTCCTGCAATCATAAATGAAAGCAGCCAAGGCAAGAAACATGTTTACATGCACCGGATGCGGACGTGAGTGAAAACTACTTTAGGCCAATGCAATATTTCAGCCCTGACGTAACTACTTATGAGCAAAGGAGCTCACTCATGTAATCATGAACGAAAGCTTTACGAAAGTATGACAAGTCTCGACAAGGTATTTTTGAAGAAATAAATGAATGAAAAACGAATGGACATTTAAAAAAAAAAAAACACATTCATTCTTGCAAGCAAGAGCTTGTTCGTTAGTGCCCTTCTTACTAAATTTTGTGGTGGGAATGAAATCATTCAGGCCAAGTTTGATTTCGAAACATGAAACGAAGGTATGACAAGATATTTTTGAAGAAATAAATGAATGGAAAACGAATGGACGGACATTATTTAAAAAAAAATCATATTTGCAAGCAAGAGCTTGTTCGTTAGTGCCCTTCTTACTAAATTTTGTAGTGGGAATGAAATCATTCAGGCCAAGTTCGATGTCGAATCATGACTGTATGCTCCGCGAATCATAATGTCAACGTTGAATTCATTTGTGTACACTTCCGCGTTTTAGCGCTTCAGGGTTTAGCGCCATCTTTTGGCGACTGATTTATTTCTGAATTAATGAATTTGTGACAATAAACGACGCGAAAATTTATTGGAAAATAGCAAGCAAATTTCAATTACTCTCACTTTATTTGACCTGGATTTTTGTTCTGTCCTCACAGAAAGAGGTAAGAGGGAATGATTTGGAATTATATCAACTATACAAGCATTACCGTTCTTTTAACCTGCTTTATCATCGAGTTTTAATGGAAATGTTTTGTTGTTTGGTTGTTACAGGCTGCTAACCGTCGATTAACCGTCAAATATAAATTTCTGAATACCAAAAATGGGTTTTTAAAAGGGCCATGTCTATTTTTCAATACGCTCATGATCATGATAGACGACAAAGTCACTACACTGCTCATGCATGCACATTATGTATGACAATAGTTATTGTCTAGGCGAGCTACCGTCCCCGTCAAACATGCTGTTTCACACACGTGCACACACACAACATGCTCATCTACACATAATAGCTGATGCTACACATCAACGGATAAGATGGTAGACAGTGCGTCCTCATTTCCTTACCACTGGGCATTTTAATCTTTTGGGGGAATAAAATTTTAGGCGCCTGGCTGGGCGCCCATATTTCTTCCATTTTCATTTATTGTAACAACGTTTTATTATAATCATTAAATTTCTTTTGTTTTTCTTTGTTTTTTGGGGCCACCAAATTTCATTCTTGGGCCACCAAAAAAAATATATGATGATTTTGGTGGCCCGAATGGGCCACCAAGAAAAAAAGTTAGTGTGGAGCCTTGTTATACTCCCTGCCAAACAAAGTTTGAATGGGGTAAATAGGAATCAGCATACGGTTGGGTGGGCAGTCGGTCTGCTGCAAATCTTGCGGATCGAACTACTTTCTCATTTTTCAAGCAATCCTCATGAAATTTGGCACACACATTGGTCTTGGGATGAAGATGTGCAAGACATGTTTTGAATGTGTCGAAAACTGCATTGCCATGATAACGGCATGGCAACGGCATATGGAAATAAGTCTACAGGCAATCTTGCGAATCAAAATACTTTCTCATTTTTCAAGCAGTGCTCATGAAATTTGGCACACACATTGGTCTTGGGATGAAGATATGCAAGACATATTTTGAATGTGTCAAAAACTGCATTGCCATGGTAACGGCATGGCAATGGCATATGGAAATAAGTCAACAGGGAATCTTGCGAATCAAACTACTTTCTCATTTTTCGAGCAATGCTCATGCAATGTGGCGCACGCATTGGTCTTGACATATATTTGTGCCGGAAATTGTGTTGCCATGGTAACAGTATATTAGGGCAATAAATCTGAGAAATATTGCAGATCAAATAGCTTCATTTTTTCAGCAATGCTCATATTTGGCATACACATTGGTCTTGTGGTGAAGATGTGCCAGACATATTTTTTTAATGTATTGGATACTGCATTTCCTTGGTAACAGCATATTATGGCAATAAATCAGGGAAATATTGAGGATTGAACTACTTCCTCATTTTTCAAGTTTAAGGGTCTTTGGAGCCCATTAGTAACCCAATTTGGACATTTTCTGTTTAAAGCAGATATTCATTGATTTTTAGAACTGACTTAATTTTCATTATTGCGTAGGTGAAGCTTAGTCCGGACAAGCTTGTGAAAATTCTAAGCTTGGAAACATTCAAAGTAAGGATTATTATCAATTACAAATTGCTAAAATACAGCCCCGACAGAGAACGTGAATAGCTCTCCGAAAGCTGCTGAGATGTGTGACGTCAGAGGTAGGACATTAATTGCACAAGCAGACTATGTACCATAACATCCCACACATTTTCAGTGCCTGTTTTGTCATCTTCTCTTCAGTTATTTCTTACTTCATTAATGTTAGTCTAAAAGTTTAACCTATTGCCTCATGCAAAACCCTGCGCATGGGTTTATTTGGATGAAAAATGAAGTGTTACAAGAATAAAGGGATCAGTTGCTTGTAAACGCCGTTGCATTTACAGCTGCATACACCGCTGTACGTTCGGCATTGAAAGGGATAAAAACCGTCCTTGCAATCATCCAGTGGGCTTTTCAATTTGAAAGTGTGGTTTCTTTGATTGTTCATTAATGCTTATCCTGTATATTTACAAACAAAAGATTTCAGTAATCAGAATCTGTTTCATTTCCATTTTAGAATGATGTGAAATATGAGAAATAACTGCACTGCAGTTTTGTTAATTCTTTATGGGACGTCTGCCTGGACAGGATTTATTTGTATTATTTTCTTAATTACATGATATGTAGTTGACTTTAAACTGATACTATTGCTATCTGTTAACTTGCCATTTTCTTGTGATACATTATTTGCCACATTTGTAATTTTCTTTGAATGTGTACTTTAAAGGTGAGGAGTGTGGGCGATTTGATGGCTTCCTCTTGGAGCTTATTCCAACTGTCGATGACCCTTTGGCTGGAAAGGTGTTTTCTTACATCCAGTCTGGAGCGAGTTCTGGCAAGCTTTTGGGAATGACCTCGAGTGCCCTGATATGTAGCTTTCTGGAACATGGAGTCTGGGTTGATATTGTCAATTTGTGACATAATGCGGTATGTTTGGATGAGATCACCCTGTGTTCAAGCGTTGAGATTAAGTCTTTTCATCCTGACTTCGTAGTGTTTATGATTTATTCAGGTGATGAACAACTCGAACATAACTTTGATAAGCAGACGTCTAGAGTAAGTCTGATGGTGACTGTACTCTGATGATGTAAAATACTCTCTCTCTCTCTCTCTCTGAATTATTCTGAAGTATTCTCTAAAACGATCTCAAAGGTAAATGTTCTTGGAGTCCAGAAGTGAACCCCTTTTATAATGGGTAAACCCTCTATTTGGAGTTGGTCACCCTTGAGCTCTTGACCAAAGGCCTAAAGTACGTTGTAACTTTTACACAGTATTGGGGGAGTGGGTCAGTTAGGAGTGATGTTGTGAATAAGAAGACCATCAAGTGACCGGTGCGTCATAGCTTTAGTTGGAAGCTATATGAGTAATACTTTCTGTAGAAGAGTGCCGTTTATAAACATTTAAATTCCCGTTTTACTTCCTGTAGAAGTATTGATTAAGTATTGATAAATTATTGAAAATGTGAAATTGGTCTTGTTATCACATAATATCCCCTTTTGTTAGAAAATGTGGCTTTCCCTCGTTGGTTTAAAGTAAATTATGTCTCAGTCAATGTAAATGGATAATCAATAGAAAACATAGAAATCAACAGTATATTATAAGATAAGCAACATTCTATGCTACAGTCTCTTCTATCCTAACAAACTCATTTATTACAAAATACATCAAACTATCAAACTTTATCTCAAACAATATTTGAAACATAAGAATAGAAGAAAAAGAAAGAAAGGTAGAGTATTCAAATCAAAATGTATTCAGTGAAACTTTACAATTATTTTCTACCTCCTCTTTCTCTTTCTCTCTTTACTCTCACACAATGCATTGGTTACAAAATTCTTTATATGTAAAATTACTAACATACATAAAATTTATGAGTGAAATCAAAATGATTGTCTCTGAAATTTGTGCAGACTTAATTCAAACAATCTAAAATCTCTGTTCTATGATTTCGGAAAGAAACGAGGGCGCTTCAAGATATTAGATATACTCTATGCAAATCTAGACCACTTTTGCTTCAAACAAAAAGTGTGAACACAGAATTTTTTATAATCCAAATCTTGCTTGTTTATATTAAGTCATAAGACAATTTTTCCTACATCATAAGTCCTCAAAATGGTTCCTCTACAAGTACTCTCAAACTTGAATACAATCATTATAAAATGATCTAAAGCAAATTGTCATATCTGCCAAATTATCAATGTTATGATACATACTTTATAAATAAAATAAGAGTAAATCTCTTGAAACTAAGACATGATATTTGAATCTTTATAATTCCAATTATCACTATACATCAGATTACATAAACAAATTCTGCAACATCCTCTTAGGAGTGCCTGTAACTGGTATAATCTTATCAAACAAGATTTTATGAATCAGCTGTTCATGATCTGGGTACATGTCTATATTCCACCAGAATTGTACTTGTCTACAAGGTTTGTTTTCAGCCTATGGTTTGTTGAAAGAAACTAGAGTTTGCAGGTGTCCTGACTTAAATCGTCCTCTATGAAGAGTCATTGTGTCACTGGTAGGGGCAGTCAACAGTAGGTCAATTTGTTTCCTTAACTCGTCCTGTGTCAATTTCTTAGGGTTAGCTATACCTTGATTATCTGTTATTGATAAGGTGTAAAGACTCTCATCAATCGGTTCTGCTCTTTGATAGCACATGATTTGTTCATCAAACACTGGCAAGTTTTCGTCATTTTCACTGATGAATTGTACTGTCTCCTTATCGGGCCCATTCTGTGTTTGGTTGGCTTCACATAGTGCTTGTTTCGGTTTTTGGATGTGGGTGATGTTTTTCCTTTCATTGGTAGCTCTTACAAAGCAGGGTTTAAGTCTATTATAATTGAACACATCTCTTAGGATTTCTCCCTTTAGGGTGGCCAGAATATATTGAGTTCTGTCTAACACCTCATGGATTACTAGCAGAGATGCCAACCCTCCCGATTTCATCGGGAGGCTCCCGAAAATTCACCCCAACTCCCGCCCTTACGATCACCATCCTTATCCTCCCGAAATTACGATATTCTCACACTGATCAAATTGAATGAGAAGTACATGTATCGTCTGCTAACTTTAGCATGTAGCAACTGCATAACGTTTGCTGCTACCGAATTCTGCGTACATGTAAAAGGCAGACAAATGAGGAGTAGCGAAAGATTGGTGCATGCAATATGCCGAACGGGAGTCCACTGAGCACCAGCCCGGTGGGCCCGGCTGGCTTCGTGATGCGTGTGCGCTTGCAGCTGCTGGAGTTGTCGAGTCACGTGGTGGAACATCGATGGATGATTTCGGCGTAAGTAATGCGTTGATATTGACACAGAATGGCGGAAAATCAACAAAAGAAGACCAAGAAATGGTCTCAGAAGTATTAGACTGAATACAATCTCCAGTACGTATTCGGAAGTCTGAAAGAGGAATTTATCATGCATTTTGCACAATTTGCAGCGTGGACATTTCAGTTGAGCACGGAGGTCGTGATGATGCTGGGCAGCACGTAGGGAGCAAACGGCATACGGACGTTGCAAAGAAGAGATCTTCGAGCACTAACTTGTTAGTACCCTGTTGACTTATTTCACCAAGCAAGGGACGAGCGAGGAGGAAGACACTCGCGCTGAGCTTTTCTTTACTGGATTTATAGTGGAGCATAACCTGCCAATAGCTGTCGCAGACCGCACGCTGGCCCTCTGTTTAGGAAGATAATTCCTCCTTGTTATTATTGTACAGGTACTTTTCTTCTATTGTCCCCTCAATTTTTGTTTGCATATTTAATATTTTTCTGTAATTTTCATGTTAAAAAAGTAGGAACTGTTTTTTTTTTAACATATAAAATGCTCCAAAATAAAGCTCAGATTACACCAGAGAGCATCTAGAATCCCAGAGCTGGACCCCGGCCGCAAAGGGTCGAGCGCAATTTGGTGTCAGTTGCAAATTCTCCCTAATTCTGATTTCCAAAAGTTGGCATCTCTGTACTAGAGGTCCACACCATGAAGCAGCAGTCTTCTTAGAATTGGCTGTTAGGGAGGAAGAGCTTGGCTTGTACAAATAGACTAACTGTCCTACTGAGTAGATAGGGCTTTTTCTTAATAGCTTTTGTGAGATGCTTGTGTTTTGACTGTCCTGTTGCTTCCTTTGTAGTGAAAGCATGGTTCGGGAGATTTGTTGAAATTTCTTCTTGAGATGATCTACGTATTCCTCGTAGGTTTGGGATGATCCTTTCATAGGATTAAAAGTCAAGTTAGTCAAGTTGGGAGCTTCTCGTCCGAACCCTAACTCGTAAGGGCTGTGATTCCCTGATTGAGCTGAGGAGAAGGAATTGTAGGCATAGCATGTAGTGGAGATATATTTCACCCAATCATTTCCAGATTGGTTCAAGTTCGCTTTCAAGAACTGTGAAAGTGTACGGATATGTCTTTCAACATGCAAACTACCATGATTCCCTACACTGATTACTTTCTTCTCTATCTGAAGCGCAACGCACAACAATTTCAACAACTTTCCTGTGAGTGATTGTGCGGCATCAGCTACTATGCAAGAGGGTGGTTCGAATACACAGATAACTTTCTGAATCAAAGCTTCACAGATAGTTTCTGCATGAAGAGACTTCAATGGTGCACAAATCACGAATCTAGTGATCTCATCACATACAACCATCAAGTGTTTGTAACCTGTGATTGAATTTGGCATTGATTTGAAGTCTAAGCTAATCCTAGCAAATGGGCAGTATGAGTCCGGGACTCTGAAAGGGTCTGACTTTGTCTGGTTTACCACGTAACTGTTGACATCTAAGACATGCCTTAACGTAATTACTAATCCTCTCAAACATGTTGGGAAAGTAAAAGTTACATCTGATAGTCAAATATGTATGCATAGTTCCTTGATGGTTACTAAGGAGATTGTCATGATACTGTGATATAATCATGTCAGTCAAACTTTCTGGGATAGCAAGTTGTAGGGTGTAATCGTTGTCATTGTCATGAAAGAATAAACAAAACAGAATACCATCACACAAAATGTATTGCTCTGACTTGAGTTACACAGCTCTTGCTGCTTTCTTGTCACCTGGCAATATATCATAAGCCAAATAGTCATAAACTGGCTTATAGAAGGGTGATGTTTCTTCTTCACTTTTCAAAGTCCTCATGTCTACTGGCAGATTGTAGTCCCTAATGATCTTTCTCTTGCTCACATCCATTATTCTGTCTAATTCTTGTTGTTTTGGAATGCGTCCGGCTACTACATTATTTACCTTAGTAGTAAGGGGTCTAGGAGGAGCATACAAGTCGCTTGGTTCGTCCCTATAATTGTCATCTATTGAAGATTCTTTCTTCTTGTCAACTAGTCTGGGTTCGTCATGAACATGAGTTGGTCTATTAGTCCTGGACTGGACAGGTGGTTTACTGTGATTTATGTTAGATCGGTTCAATTCAGTCTGACCATAGGGAATGTCATACTGAGATCGAGGTAAATCCTTAGTAATTGGTAATGGGTCATCTGTGGTCTGGTGTGGTGTTTGGTTTAGAGTTATTGGGGTCTGTTCACATTGCTCCTTGTTTGGAGACTTATGAGGATACAAGTCCAGGACTGAGATTCCCATTTTCTTGGCATAAGCCCTAGTAACAGTTCACTCTGCGGGTTGTACAGGGTTAAAGGAGAATGCAACCCAGGCATCAGTGTGCTCTTAGTGAATAAAGATTACCAAGAAGAGTTAACAGTGGAAATTTGAGCAAAATCAGACAATCTGTTCAAGAGTTATGAATTGTGAAAGTTGCAGTAAATCCCTATCCTGGGGATCGTTGAGTAGGCAACTTTGCCAGCATTTGTGATGTCATCGTGGACAACTCTCAATTCATTTTGTACATGATTTTTCAAAAAAATTGATTTATATGTAATCTCAGGTCAGGAATCAACATACATGTAATTCTTCCCTAAACACTTGCAGAATTGATATAGCCATGTCATACTCAAAAGATAATTCAAAAGAATTTTTATTTTCCTTGAAAATAAAGTAAATGTTAAATTCTGTGTACAAACTGAATGGAGAGTTGTCCACGATGACATCACAGATGCTGGTAAAGTTACCAATTCAAGGATCGCCATAGTAAGGATTTACTTACACTTTCAAAGTTCATAACTCTTGAACAGATTATCTGATCTTCTTCAAACTTTCACTGTTTACTCTTCTTGTTCTTCTTCATTCACGGGAAGCACACTGACATCTGGGTTGCATTCTCCTTTAAGTGAATCTTCACTGTTAATTCTTCTGAAAAGAGACTATATGCCATAGGAATCACCTTGTCAATTTCTTTGTCATCTTCGCATGTTGCACGGGATAGAAAGTCCTCCAAAACTAGTTCTGATCCCTTTTTGTAGCCAATTTTGAAGGAGTATTCTGACAATTTGAGAATTAGCTTTAGTAAGCATTTAGTACATGGTTCTTCTTTTGATTTCATGATTTGCACAATGGAACTTTGATCAACAAAGGCATCAATTGGGCAACCTTTGAGGAGATGCTTGAATGCGGTAACATTTATCAAAAGTCCAAACAATTCCAATTCAGTAACACTGTATCTTTGGCATGCATAAGGTAAGACTTTAGAATAATATCCAATGATTCTCTCCTTACCTAGAACAGTTTAAGTCAAGTATGAACCTGTAATACCTGTTGCAATTCTAGAAGTATCACCATACAAGGAGAATCTACCAATTTTCTGTGGCATGTGAAGTACAGGTGGACTAGTCATTAATTCTTTAATTTTCTCAAATGCTTGTACATGTTCATCACTCCAAAGAAATATGTTCTTTTTCCTGGTCAGTTGGTGAAGTGGTCGTAAAATAGCCTGAATGTTTGGGAAAAAACTGGATACATAGTTTACTGCTCCCACGAGTCTCCTAACTTGTCTAGGGGTCTTGGGCTTGGGTAAATCCCTAATTGCCTTACATCTTTCCGTCATCCGTTGGATGCATGGGTCACCAAACTTGTCAATTGTTATTCTATGTCCCATGTATGTGACGTCATCCCTAAAAGTTTGCATTTCTTGGGGCTGGCCTTAAGTCCGTTCCTAGTCAGTGCTTGGAGTACAAGTTTTAACTGTTGTTTGTGAGTCGTCTTGTCAGGGCTGAATAGTATGATGTCATCATGATGGGCGATACAAAATGTCCTAGAATTGGGTATAGTACTCAAAATATCATCAATCTTGGCCTGAAATATTCCTGGTGAGACATTCAGTCCTTGTGTTAGTCTCTTGTAATATAGTGTTTAGCTCCATGGTATGATGCAATACCTGTGTATTTCTGTGCTCTCTTAGAGAGGCGGATGCAATGAAAGGCTGATTTTAAGTCTGTAACACTCATGACCTTGGTATTAGCATTTCCTATCCGTTTCAATGTCTCGGCTAGCAAGGGAAAGGGGTGGTTAATGCATCTGATACGAGAATTCAAGTACCGAAAATCTGTCACTACTCACTTCTCTGCTGTATCCTTCTTGGATATGAGAAGAACTGGAGAAGTGTAAGCTTGGTGTCCTACTTCAAGTATTCCTAGTTTCACTAATTTATTGAGTTTACATTCTATCCTCTTGTCATTTTCAGTTGCAAAGTATGGGTGTATGAAAAATGGATCATCATTTGTGAGTTCTATGTCTACTTCGAAATTTGGGCAACTAGAAAGCTCTCCATAGAGAGAAAATGCCTCTCTGTTCTCTTTCAGTAATTAATGCATATTATTTTGTTCTTCACGGGAGAGTACACTGTCTGTCAGATTGATCTGTTTTCTGATTATTTCTTCTTCTGTCATATTACTTAATGGATCATTGGAGTCGAGATGGGGATATTTCCTAAGATTCTCAGATTGTACATCGTTTGATTTTTGTCCATTGTCTTTGAGTGTCACAAACATATGGTCTACTGGGAGGGACTGTGTGGTGTTAACTAGGTTTCCTAAATCTAATGAGGCAACTGGTCTACCTTTAGACAGGTGTATGGGCTTATCAGTAGAGTTAGTAACTAGGATCTGAGTTCTACCTTTCTGAAGTGTTACAATCATTGTGCTGGGGCAATGTCTACCAAGATATTGGTTCGCATTTATGGTAACGTCAGAATTCCTTACGTAAGCAGGTGTCTTTCCTTGCAATGTTACATATTTTGTCTCTCCTGGGTTTATGGTTATCTTACTTACTGGAGCTAATGTTATTTTCTTAGGTTTGATCTTGAACCTATTGTCTCGAAAGGTTAGCGTGCCATCTAGTTCAGGCAGAGTATTCTGTCCTAAGATCAGGTCAACAACTATCAGATTATCAGCAATAAGTGCTGAAATTTCGAATTTACCCGGGTTCTCCACCATGTCGTGTATTGGGATTGGAATTTAACTGTTTCGTTCTACCAGCATAGAGAAAACACATGCACGAAGACTCAAATAAAGGATAAGGTGTAACATTTATTCAGGTGATGAACAACTCGAACATAACTTTGATAAGCAGACGTCTAGAGTAAGTCTGATGGTGACTGTACTCTGATGATGTTAAATACTCTCTCTCTCTCTCTCTCTGAATTATTCTGAAGTATTCTCTAAAACAATCTCAAAGGTAAATATTCTTAGAGTCTAGAAGTGAACCCCTTTTATAATGGTTAAAAACCCTCTATTGGGAGTTGGTCAACCTTGAGCTCTTGACCAAAGGCCTAAAGTACGTCATAACATTTGCGCAGTATTGGGGGAGTGGGTCAGTTAGGAGTGATGTAGTGAATAAGATGACCATAAAGTGACCAATGCATCATAGCTTTAGTTGGAAGCTATATGAGTAATACTTTCTGAAGAAGAGTGAAGTTTATAAACATTTATCTTCCTGTTTTACTTCCTGTAGAAGTATTGCTTAAGTATTGATAAATTATAGAAAATGTGAAATTGGACTTATTATCACATAACAATAGGGTAGATCTTACAAGTCAGGTATGAGTGTGGTGGTCCTGGCCTGCACTTTTTCAAAAATTTTGTTATCTTTGTCTAGATATGGGCGCCAAGCCTGCATACAATAGCCCAGTTGAGGTCTGACAAGTGATTTATAGATCTCTACTTCTGTATGCAAAATTCCTCTTGATCATTCCCAATACTCTATTAGCATTCGTGGCAGCCGCTGCACACTGGGTTGAAACTTTGAGAGATTTGTGAATCCATAGGTCAGCATTCCCCATATGATATGTATGATGTGGATTGTGGTACCCCACATGCATGACACCACACTTGTCAGTGTTATACCTCATCAATAATTGAACCATCACCTATATGGCATTCCATGTCGTTCATGTATATCAGGAAGCAGAATGGTCCCAGTACAGAGCCTTGAACAACAGAGCTGGTAACGTTTTCCCTGTCCGATTCTGCTCCCTGGGTAGTAACTTTCTGTTTCCCTCCAGCAAGGAGCTTGTTGCCTCCAGTAAGCCACACCTCGATCCAACCTAACATCTTCCCGTCAATTCCATGAGCTCTTATTTTGGCAATCAATCTTTTGTGGGGGACATTATCTAAGGCTTTGGCTAGATCTACATGTAGATACATTACATCGACTGGGATTCCATCATCAACAAGCCTGGTCAGGATTTCTAGGTGCTCAAGAAGATTTGTTACACAAGATATTCCCTTCCTAAAACCATGCTGAGAGTCATGAATCAAGTTGTGCTGGTCTCAATGCTGTGTTTTATGGTCTCTGATGATGCTTGCAAGGACTTTTCCTATCACAGAGGTGAGACCTATATATCGTCGCCTTCCCGCAAAAACGTGCACGTGCGCGAAATGTACGTTTTCGAGAAAAACGCGAATGAAGTTTTGACCTAAGTTTGAGCTTTTAGCAGCTAGTGTATTATATTTCCATCCTAACTCTCAAACTTTCTGACAGAGCAATAATTTTTCTTCAATGATATTTTGTACTTTTATTTAAAACACTCTAAAGGTTTTCTAATCATTAGTATTTTATCCTTAATGGCTTTCTTCCCTGACCAAAAATGCGCGAGTACATAAATCCAGTTCCCGGAAAAAGGCCGCTAATGCGAATCGGTCTATGCGTGTAAGCACGTTGAGCGAAGAATAGCGTCTTTCTTCTGGGAACAAAAAATGCGCAATAGTTCCCCGAAAAAAGGACGCTATTGCGAATCGGTCTATGCGCGTGAGCCTTCCCGCAAAAACGTGCACGTGCGCGAAATGTACGTTTTCGAGAAAAACGCGAATGAAGTTTTGACCTAAGTTTGAGCTTTTAGCAGCTAGTGTATTATATTTCCATCCTAACTCTCAAACTTTCTGACAGAGCAATAATTTTTCTTCAATGATATTTTGTACTTTTATTTAAAACACTCTAAAGGTTTTCTAATCATTAGCATTTTATCCTTAACAGCTTTCTTCCCTGACCAAAAATGCGCGAGTACATAAATCCAGTTCCCGGAAAAAGGCCGCTAATGCGAATCGGTCTATGCGTGTAAGCACGTTGAGCGAAGAATAGCGTCTTTCTTCTGGGAACAAAAAATGCGCAATAGTTCCCCGAAAAAAGGACGCTATTGCGAATCGGTCTATGCGCGTGAGCACGTTGAGTGAGGAGGAATTCACGTGCTCGTGTAATTTTGTTTTTTTGGCTTATCACTTCATAATGACGTCAAATTGAGGTTCGAGAATGGTACGAGAAGAAAGTTTATGACATGCTTGTTCCATTTCTGCAATGAAAAAAAATGGCGGGAAAATTGAGAAAAGGTCACTAACGGCCTTTTTCCAGGATGTAGGTAATATGTAGGTCTATAGTTCCCCAGTTTGAACCTCGATCCTCCCTTAAATATGGGTACAATGTGAGAGACCCTCCAATCTTCTGGAACTACGCCTACTTCAAGGGACTTTGCTTAGCAACCAACTGGAAAAATAAGGAAACAGCAATGTTACGGCCCTTTTAAAAGAGTAATCTGCCTATTCTTTACCCTATCTGCTCCAATTTAAGGTTAAAAAAATTTCCACTTCCATTGTCTTATTTGCCCTCTTTGTTCCCTTTATATTACATTGATTATCCCAGATTGGCTCATACAGCCAGTGTTTTCCACTAGGGCTTTTAACATGTAACAGCGACAGGTTTTAAACTTCATTGTGGCTACACCAGGTGTCATTTAAATTTGTGCTTAACAGAAGCTTCTTCCTTCTTTTTTCTTGTGTTTTTTTTTTTTGGATGGAGGGGGGGCTGGAAAGAGACTTAAAAAGCGAAGACTCAATAATGCAAATTCTCATTTTGTAAATTTGATATTTTGTTCTCATCGCTATGTGGAAGGGCATTTACACATAAATAGCAAACTATCCATTTGTGCAATTTTTACTTTTGTTCCCTGGGAGAGAAAAACGAATGTATTCACTCATGCGTAAAGTTTCTCTTAGTGTTTACCTACCATGTTTAAAGACAAATAAATTTCCTTTAATTTGATATGTAATAAATTGATTTTTATCTAAGTCTTCTGTGAAAAACCTGAACTTGGAAAAGTGTTTACTTTCTTTTTTTTGTTGAGTGCATATTTAATCACAATCCAAGAATAAAAAATGACTAGAATTTGCAAATTCATCTCCTTAATTCTTGATTCTAGAATCCAGCATAAAGTGTTAAAAATAAGGCTATATTCCACAAGAAAGCAGCTAGAAACCTCAGAGTTTCCAGGGCCCTTAAGCCGCCGTGGACCCCGGCCGCAATTTCACGCTCATGGTGTGCGCTTTGCGCACACTTGGTCATGATCACTTTACATGTTTAAATTTTCAGTTGTGGGAAAACCCTGCATACAGCACACTCTGGCATATAAAAACATCACTTCTGCCCTCTTGCAAAACAAAATTAGTACAAGTGAAGAAACTACTACTACTACGACTGCTAATAATAATGTGACTAATGACATTGGACATGTATGTGCAAAATAAAACAAAAAACAAAGAACTCCCCCCCCCCCCCATCGTTTAAGAATAGGCATCACATATGATTTGGCTTAGTTTGCTTTTTGGTATTAATACTTTTTATAAGAGCACAAAAAGCATAGAACAAATGTAGAAATTTTCATCAATTAAAGGAAGGATTTTTTTTTTTGGGGGGGGGGCATTTATCCTCTCTCAGGAAGGCAGTGGAATACGTGTATGTGGAGATTGTTGAGCTCTTAGCAAATAATGAAATTGCACCTACCCCCCATCTCCGCTGAAATGTATAAACTTTTTGGACCACACCAGACCAGATTGGAACTGACATTTAAAAAAGTCTAAAAATAACAATGTAACACATGACTAATGTCATGCGAAGGTGCTGGTTTTACAGTAATTTACAGCGGTACATTGCCATGCTGTACATGAATACATACAGCAAAGATTACAGTGGTGATTCAGAGACCATTTATTGGCTTATTGTGGTTGCATGCATGCAGTACTCGCCTCGTGTCTGCTTACACAGTAACTGTATGGACAACTGCCTGACGCACAGACATGGAGTTGGTGGCTTTGTGGGAAATAGTGAATCTGCGAGCTGCGGGGTAAGCACGCTCGCACGCTGTTAGATAATGCATCGGCCTCTAGGAGTTTTCCCCCATGTACGCATTAGTGCATATAAACACGTTTTGCGAGTTCGCCACTCTCATTCATAATTGTGAGAGTTGATCCAGCCAAAGCTCAAAGCTGGCATAACTCTTATTTATTCTTTATACAAGTTAGTGATATTTATTTATTCTGTGGATTTTTTAATAAAGAGTTATTGCATTTTGAAATTGTCGGTATTATTTTATCATGCCGATTGTGAAAGATATTCGAAAAGGATATAAAATGCATACACATCGTAAGTTCCACAAAAGTGGGACAAAGGAATCAAATGCTTTTCCCCTTTATTTCTTACAATTCTTAGTTTGAATTAACACTAATTTGACCAACGCTAAAACAGAATGAAATCCGGGAAGTTTTTCCGGTCTAAAAGATTCAAACTTTTGACTGGAACTGGACCAGAGCCCAAAACCAGAAGTTTACGGAACCTGGACTGGATTGATTCTGAGCACTATATCACACCTTATCCTGAGAATTGGGATACATAATCTGTCAGGATTATATTTTTCTCTCTTTTCTCCTCTCTCTATTTTCTCTTTTTTTGTTTATTTTAGCCCCCTTTCATATTCTGCCTGGGGTACATGTCCCCTTGCCTCCTCTCCTAGATACATGTATGCCATTGCAACACAACAGTTTTTCATTAAAAAGGAGCATTTTCATTTTCTTTATGAGTGGACGGCAGGCATTAATCATCTTAAAACTGTGTTTGACTTGATAATACATTGGGGGGGGGGGTTGAAATTGTAAAGCGGGACACTTTTCTTAAGTCGTAAAAAATGGAGCCATGAGCACTGCCATACTTCCATATAGACAAATGACTAAAGAAGTAATGAAATATTCCAATGTTAAAACACAAGAACAGCTATAGTCAAAAGACTTGTTGCCTCTCTATGTCCATTTCCAAGAGTTAATTGAATCTGTTAATTAATACAGTTAATACAGTGAATTAAATTTGAAGCATTGTCTGTAATGAAAATTCACTGAACAATTCAGTTCCTTAAATAGCAGTGAGGTAGTTAGCTTGTTAATCAAGTTTATTTGAAAGAAGTAACCAAACTACTGAAAAAATTATTCGAAAAATATAGTTGGAATTCCTCTTGCCTTGAAAATGCATAGAATTTGGTGGACATTATCAAGGCTTTGAACTCTCAAGGCCAAGGCCAAGACATGCAAAAAGCCAAGGCATCCAAGTCAAAGACATTGGATTACAAGACAAATTACTCTCGCCTACTTCCGTAGTACGTTTTAGCAAGGGTAAATGCTGTGTTAAAAAATGGACTCGGAAAATTACGTCTGCATTGATATAACGTGTGAAAAGATGTCTAATCTATTCTTGATATTTCATATCTAAAATTTTGTTTTTAAAGTCTGATTTTTGCATGAACAGAAGAATGGATAGTTAAAAGAGCATTTCATAAAACTTTCAATAAATGGCACTATAAATCTTCAGGATCATGCCTGCTTTTTGACAGTCACCTGTCATAGGGATAACACGTAAAAACAGGGATTTAAGACTGACTGTAGTTCCCCTATTTACTGGTTTGAATTTATTTCAAATGTGATTTATATGTAATTTGAGACTTTGCAAAAGATTATTAAAGGCTCAAAAAAATTCAAAGACTCCCCATGAATTTCGGGTACTATGCATGCTTTTGTCCTAAGAGCTGCCATAGGCTAACACGCAAAACCAGATATTTTTTAAATGATTTTAATTCCCCTAACGTTTATTCAAATTTATGGAAGAAGTAATTTACATAAAATTTCAAACTCTGAAAATATATAATTAAGGCTCCATGAGTTAAATAGACCCCCCATAAATCCCCGGGAATATGCATATTTTTTGCTTTGAAAAATTTACACATGAAAACAAGCAATTTTTAAATAATTATAGATCCCCTATTACTACTTTTAATTTATTTCAAAAGTGAGTTATATGTAATTTGAGACTTTGGAAAAGATTAAAGGCTCAAAGAAATTCAGAGACTCCCTATAAATTTCGAGTACTATGCATGCTTTTGACCCTCTAGCTGCCATAGGTTAATACACAAAAACAGGGAATTTGAAATTAAGTTAATTCCCCTAGGATTTATCTAAATATATGGAAAAGGTGATTCACATAAAATTTCAAACTCTGAAAATATATAACTGAACCTCGATGAGTCCAATAGACCCCCCATAAATCCCCAGGAATATGCATGCTTTTGACCATTTTTTAAATGTTTGTAATACTACACGTGAAACCGTGAAACACGTGAAAAGTTCTTCGTAAATATATATTCTTTGTCCAAGTCCTACAGTTGCAGGCATAGCGAAGTCTGAAGCCAAGGCATTTAAAAATAGGCTTAAAGGCACATTTATGTGAAGGCTGGGTGCGCATCAATGCACAGCAACACTGTTAAGTGTGTGGAAAAATGCATCTTTGATAAGTTCAACCATGAGATGTGAAATATCTCTTATTAAATCTAATTATATGTAGATTGTTACAAACTGCACAAAAGTTACCGGTTTCTTGATAACAAATCTGCTCCAGATCATCAGGGCAGTCGTTTAATCTGCATAGATAATAGTTGTTTGTAACAAAACATCCAGTGTGGTCTCAAAAATAATGCCTTCTGGGCAGCGATCAGGCAAATGTTCTTCCATGCAAGAAGTTTTCCTTCTTCCCCCCTTGTTTCCTAGTCTCCTCCCCAGACCTTTCAATATATGGAAATGCATACCTGTCACACTCCCTCCCTTAAAAAAAAGGCTTATAAATTTTGAGAAAGTGCAATTATAAGTATGTTTGAAACATATAGAAATCTTGCTTGTTAACAACAGTATATAAAACATACCAAACAGGCGCAATTGTCGCTATGAACTGTGAATTGTGGAAGATGCTATAGCTGTAGCTATGCAATTTGGCATAAATTTTCCAAAGACAGATACTTCAAGTTTTGAGATGTATTCAATCACTACAGCAAATAAAGCGCTTTACCAAAAACAGGGTATTAAAACATCATACCAAAAATGCAGTTATATACACGCGCTCTTTCTGCTGCAATTTCGCATTTTGTTTCTGCAAAAAACAACCATAATATAAAACATAAAATAATGAGTAAAACAGACATGTATTGATAGCACACGCATGTAAAACCAACTTATTAATCAAAAAGGTACACGCATGTTCAGAAATACATGTATGTTCATTATAAACATTTCACATGAATAAACATATTATACAAGAAAAGCAATATAAAAAAGATAACATCGCTTCACTTGAGTCCAAATCTTCAATATCCTCAGAAATCAGTCAGTTAGTTCAAAGTTTTGATTTCTTATTTCTTCTTCCAAATGGGTTTCATTTCACAGAGTTCAACTTCGGTTGGGTTCAATGATTGTTCACGATAGATTCATAGATTCAGTTTGCAAAGTTCAACTTCATCGCTGAATGTTCATAATGAATCATAACAGATAAGTCACTTGACATCCAAGATAAACAAACATGAGTTTAGTTGACATCCACTGGAAACACGAGTTCAGTTGACAAACAGGGTAACATAAGTTCAGTTCACTTTCAAATTCAGGGTAGAGAGTCCATCTCGATGAATCTAATAATGTGAGATAATAACCAGTTAGCATTCACTTTTAAGTTCACATGATGAAGTAAGTTTCAAAAGTTCACAGGAAGTTTAATTTTCAAATTTCTCCTTGAATTTCAGTTTTCACAATATCAACAGTCCAAATTTCATGTAGATTCGTGGTGTAAAAACTGGTCAAAGTTCACAGGATAGTTTATATTCGCGATAAAGTATCCGCTACGACATTGTCTTTTCCAGGTAAATGTCTTATGTTTAGGTTATACTCCTGCAGCAGTAGACTCCATCTAGTTAGTCTTTGGTTCTTGTTTCTCATTTTACTCAGAAACGTCAAAGGGTTATGATCAGTCCATACGTCAACAGCATGTTGTGATCCACTCACATACACTTCAAAGTGTTGCAGTGCAAAGATCAAAGCTAGTTTCTTTTTCCACAGTAGAATAGTTTCTTTGACTGCATGAGAACTTCCTCGAAAAGAAAGATATGGGCCTCTCTGCTCCTTGTTCATCCTTCTGCGTAAGAACAGCTCCGGCACCCACATCACTAGCGTCCACCATCACAGTGAACGGCTGACTGAAATCTGGAGCCACCAGTACAGGATTGGTAGATAGGAGTGCCTTCACTTTGTCAAAAGCACTCTCACAGTCACTGGACCAGATGAACTTCATCTCCTTGCGTAGTAGATTGGTGAGTGGAGCCACGACATCAGAGAAGTTATGGCAGAACCGTCTGTAGTAGCCTGCCATGCCAAGGAATCGCATCAGCTCCTTCCGGTTGGTTGGAGTCGGGAACGCCAGAATAGCATCAACCTTCGCTGAGAGTGGTCGGACATGACCTGAACCAACGAGTGACCCAAGAAACTAACAGTAGCACCTCCAAACTCACTCTTTGCCAAGTTGACTGTCAATTTGGCATCTGACAACCTCCTGAACAACTCTCTGATTCTTTGTACATGAACCTCCCAATCTTCACTATACACAACTAAGTCATCTATGTAAGCTTCACAACCTTCAAGACCAGAGATAAGACTATTCACAAGTCTCTGGAATGTAGCCGGCGCGTTTTTCATGCCGAAAGGCATCACAGTGTAATGGAATAGGCCTTGGGGTGTAGCAAATGCAGAGATTTCTTGCGCTCTCTTAGTCAACGGAATCTGCCAATAGCCTTTCAGCAGATCGAATTTGCTCACATACTTTGCCTTGCCTATACGGTCAATACAATCTTCTACGCGCGGTATCGGGAAGGAATCGGTCTTTGTACTAGCATTGACTTTTCTGTAGTCGGTACAGAAACGATACGACTTATCCGGTTTCGGAACTAAGATACATGGCGACGACCATGCACTGCTACTTGGCTCGACAATGCCATTCTCCAGCATGTAATCGATTTCTTTTCTAGATTTTTCATTTTTACTGGATTGGCACGATAAGGTGCCTGTTTGATTGGGGTAGTATCTCCCACATCAACATCATGTTCAACAACATTTGTACGAGATGGGATATCTGCAAATAACTGTGGATACTCATTCAACAGCTCTTTCACATCCCTCCTCTCCTTCTCAGACAAGTGGGTTAGTTTGTCATCGATGTGTGTTAGAACCTCTGAATTTTTCAATTTCACACATGGTTCATCTCTCTCAATCTTACACATCTCTTCATTTTCATCATTCAGCTCAGATTGTACAGCACTCAACACTGGCTGTGCTCTCTCTTCATCTCTTTGAACATAAGCTTTTATCATGTTCACATGACATACACGTTTTTTCTTTCTTCTATCTGGAGTTTTGACGACATAGTCAACATCACCAACTTTCTTCAGAATTGTGTACGGCCCAGAAAATCTAGCTTGCAATGCATTACCAACAACCGGCAACAACACCAAGACTTCATCACCTGCCTTGAAATTCCTTTCCTTGGACTTCTTGTCATACCAAGACTTCATTTTCTCCTGAGACTCAGACAAATTCTTTCTAGCAACTTCACGAGCACGATTCAATCGCTCACGGAAAGACGATACGTAATCCAACAGACTTACATCTTCTTCCTCTGACAACAACCTTTCACTCAACAACTTGAGGGGTCCACGGACTTCATGTCCATACACTAGCTGAAATGGGCTGAAACCTAGAGATTCTTGAACAGATTCTCTCAAAGCAAATAACAACAGTGGAATTCCTTCATCCCATTGTTTCTCTGTCTCCAAACAATACGTTTTGAGCATGTTTTTGAGTGTCTGAGGACATCTTTCAAGTGCTCCTTGCGATTCAGGATGGTATGCACTGGAAGTTACATGTTCAATCCCTAACTGCCTTAGCACTTGTTTAAAGACCTTTGACATAAAGTTTGATCCTTGATCAGACTGAACGGTACGTGGTAATCCTACAGTCGTGAAGAACTTGATCAGTGCTTTGCTCACATTGTTTGCGGTGATGCGTCTAAGTGGAATCGCTTCCACATACCTAGTGCTTGCGCACATAATGGTAAACAGGAATTCATTACCCGCTTTTGTCCTCGGAAGCGGACCTACGCAATCTATTATTATCCTTGCAAACGGTTCATCGAACGCTGGCACTGGTTTTAATGGCGCGACTGGTATTTTCTGGTTCGGTTTACCTACTACCTGCCATGCATGACAACTTCTGCAATAGTTTGCAACATCCTTATGCAATCCTGGCCAAAAGAAATGAGAAAGGATTTTCTCTCGAGTCTTGTAGACTCCCAAGTGACCTGCAAGTGGTGCTTCATGAGCAAGGCTAAGTATTTCCAGCCTATAATTCGAAGGAACTACAATCTGATGGACTTCATTCCAAACTTCATCAGCAGGAACATCTATCGGCCTCCACTTTCTCATCAGCACACCTGACTTCTCATAATAGCATACAGGCACAGTCAATGCCTCCTCCTCAGAGACTGCTCTCTCAAACAAGGATACTAATTGAGGATCTTTCTGTTGCTCCTCTCTCAACTTACTCTTACTTATCGGCATTGGTTCATTATTACTTTGCTTTTCCTCATTTCTAGTTTCTCCTGCACCCTCATTCACATTTGATTCACATTCATCATCAACCAAACGACAAAAGAAAGACTCGCTCAAGTTCACCTCATCTAGCTCACTAGACTTCGATTCAGACTCTACTTTCTTTGCCATTGAACGAGTTACAGCACAAGATGGAAACACAGTAGGAAATTCAGCAACCAACTGCTCTGTTTTACTACTCTCACACGGAATAGCACTCACCACTGGACATGAAACAACTTTGTCACCAGCAAGATCATTGCCTAGAATGATAGAAACATCTGCCATCGGAAGTGATGGTCTTACAGCGATCCTCACAACACCAGAAACAAGGTCTGATTTCAAGTCTACCTCATGAAGGGGTGCTTTTACAAAGCCATCTCCTATTCCCTTCAGCAGAACACTAGCTCCAACACAAGATCTCTCATCAAAAGGCAACACACTCTCCAAAATCAAAGACTGAGAAGCTCCAGTATCACGCAACACTTTTACCGTTCTTGCTTCTTCACTTCCAGACAAGGACACATGTCCCTCAGAAACAAATGGCTCATATTGCATTCTTACTTTCTCGAGGTTTACTGGTTCAATAATACTCTCTGAACTCTGCAATTTTTTTACAAATGCATTTGGATGTGCGTTACTTGATTCACTTGATTTTCCTTTAAGTGTCGGACACTTTGCTTTGAAATGCCCAACCTTGTGACATGCATAGCATTTCTTTTCTTGCTCTTCATCTTTCGATTGTGGTTTGACTTCTTTCTTGTTATGTGCCGAAGCACCATTTTTGTTTTTGTTTTTGTTCCACTTTCCAGATTTGTTTGTTTCATCTGTCTTTTTGTTTGTGATTTTGTGTGTTAGCGCATAATCATCAGCAAGCTTTGCTGCTTCATTAAGCGTTCCTATTTGCTGCTCTTCAAGATGCAACCTAACATCACAATGCACACTACGCTTAAACTCTTCGAGAAGAATTATTTCCCTAAGCTTATCAAAGCTATCTGCATGGAGGGACGAACTCCATCTATCAAACAACTGTTCTTTGCGCCTAGCAAATTCTAGATGAGTTTCGGATTCATCTTTACGCGTTTTCCGAAATTGTTGACGGTACGCCTCCGGTACAAGCTCATAAGCACGCAACACTGCTGCTTTTACAACGTCATAACGACCTGCATCTTCAACTGATAAGGCTGAATACGCATCTCGAGCTTTACCCTTTAACTGAGATTGCAACAAGTGTGACCATTTTTCATGCGGCCAACTCAAACTGACAGCGACCTTTTCAAAGTGAAGGAAATATTGCTCTATCCCCTCCCCCTCCTGAAAAATAGGTACCATTCTAACATGTTTTGCAACATCAAACTCAGACTGTTTATGCCTAATGTCTTCTCGTTCTCTAGCATTCTCATGCTCTCTTCTCAAAACAACTTGTTCTCTTTCAAGCTCAACTTTTGCTATCTCAAGCTCCAACTCTTTCAACCGCAACTTCTCTGCTAAGTCCTCTTTCACAGACTCACGCGGAATTTTGGTTAAGGCTTCAAGTGGAAGGACATCTTCTTCCACTAACCACTGAATTACAGCTTTCTGTATTTCTAACTTACGCCAAGTATTTTTTACCTCAGCAACCTGGTAATGATGAGCAACCTCCAAGAGATTTACCTTCTTCAACACCAGCAACTCCTCAACTGAAGGAGAATCAACGAATTTTTCCAATGAAAATTCTGCCATGGTCAACAAAAGACCCCTAATCTTTAACGCTGAAAAGACTAGAAACCACTGGAGAAAACTTTTAATTTCTCAGCAAAAACAATAACCAATACGGTTATCACAGTTGAAATAAAATATAAATCAACCACAGAAAATAATGCCAACCTGACCCGGCTGACCCTGTAGATATGACCTCAACCTACAGATACACGAACCTGACTCGGTTACCCCAGTTGAAACTTTCTTCCAACCACACTGTCAACTTGACTCCAGTCGACACTGTCAGTTACCATGAACCGACACAGCAACCAAAGAAATGGTTAGCCCAGCTGAAATATCATCAACCAAAAGTTCATTCAACTACATGAACAGAAACATCTCACAGTGAGACACACACTGAATACACGTACTGCCTGAATTATGGGTAGTACGGCCTGCCATACATAACCTTGGACCTTTGACCGCACGGCGACACAGCGCTATCCACACACATGTGTACACACATACCCATTTAATGATAATCCCCACGTTGAGCTCATGAAACCCTGTCTCAACGTTTATCACCAAAAGCAACATCAGCAAAACAGACAGCAATCAGTCCAACATACAGCTTAATATACCAAAACTGTACAAATTACCGAAATGCAGTCATTATCGGACAGTTTACGATCACGGCGATGAACGAATCGAAAACGAAACGATGCGAGCTGCAATACGCTATAGGCTAGCGTACAAACGAATTGCACATGCACGAAGCGAACATGTCAATAGCTAACGCACGAAGGTTCGACGACTTAGCAAGCCCCCATTTTGTTACAAACTGCACAAAAGTTACCGGTTTCTTGATAACAAATCTGCTCCAGATCATCAGGGCAGTCGTTTAATCTGCATAGATAATAGTTGTTTGTAACAAAACATCCAGTGTGGTCTCAAAAATAATGCCTTCTGGGCAGCGATCAGGCAAATGTTCTTCCATGCAAGAAGTTTTCCTTCTTCCCCCCTTGTTTCCTAGTCTCCTCCCCAGACCTTTCAATATATGGAAATGCATACCTGTCACAAGATGTTCAAAGAAAATTGACAAAAGTGCAATAATTTTTCTTGTGTTGGTTCCATTAGCAGGTTAAGGAGATGAAGGAAGTCTCAGATGATGGAGTTAGTCTTCAAACACTCTCAATGAAAGGTTTGTACAATCAACCAATCACTTTCGATTGTTTTGCTCTGTATTTTGGTGTTTCTGTGATGATATCCTTTTTGATCATCAGCTTCAAAAGTGAGTTTAAATATTGAAATTGCACTAAAAATAATCAAAATTACCAGTGAGTACACTTGTTGATGGTCTATTGGATGGATGTGGATTGTGGAGTTAACTTCTGTCACTTGATCAGTTTGGTGGCATCCATATAAAAAAGGCTTCTATCAAAGGGCATAAAAATTTCCCTTTGAGAACATAAGACCAATGCCCAGAAATACATGTATGTTGAGATCACTGTTGCTCAACACACTGCATTAGCTGCATGGCATTATTGTAGAACTGTGTGGTGTCAGGTGGTATCTGCTTGAGGCTACCCTGTTTTAAACAAGGGCCAATCATTCCAAGCTTCATGGAAGTTATACATGAACATCCTTATCGGACACTGTGTATAACATCCTTATCGCACGCTGTGTGTAACATCCTTATCGGACACTGTGTGTAACATCCTTATCGCACACTGTGTGTAACATCCTTATCGCACGCTGTGTATAACATCCTTATCGCACGCTGCGTGTAACATCCTTATCGCACGCTGCGTGTAACATCCTTATCGCACACTGCGTGTAACATCCTTAGCGGACATTGTGTGTTACATCCTTATCGCACACTGTGTGTAACATCCTTATCGCACACTGTGTGTAACATCCTTATTGGACACTGTGTGTAACGTCCTTAGCGGACACTGTGTGTAACATCCTTAGTGGACACTGTGTGTAAGTCATTTCGTTTCATCTCCTGTTGCATTCATGAGATGGACAACACTATTAGAGTTCCGTATCAGCACCCATTCACAATTTAGTATGTAGTTAAGCTTATACATTCTTTGCAAGTTGTCTTGCGATGTAATCCTGCATCCACCCAGATTTATGCATATTAGGCAAATTGCCCAAAGTTGTTGTTTTGGCAAGAAAACAAATGTTCATAGACCACATACATGTACACTGTAGGATTACGATGCAACAATAGTAACTTCATTGCAAAGAACTTCTGTAGTTACACTCAGGGTAAATAGGATTGTCAAGCCGACTATAACAAGAAATGAAATTAGAATCATGTATTTTGGATGTAATAAGAATAAATTTGATTAGTCTTATTACCGGTAGATAAAAAGGCATGTGATCGGACTGTTTCTGAATTCTTTTATTCCCACCTGATTCCAATATCCAATGGGTTAAAGTTCTTGACATTTATTGGAGAGGTCCTGAATGAGATCCTTGATCAGGAATGCTTTTATAGGTTGTATTAACCCTACAGATTCGCACCTCTTGACCCAGGTGTCTTGAATATGTACCTGGCAATAATGGCAATATTACCATAATAATGGTAATTGCAGGGCCCTCATTTAAGACCAGTATTAATGCTGATGTGTATACCCCAAGTAAATAAGATTGTATTACGTTGTTATCACCTATTTATAAACTTTTTTGTGGTACATGTCATTTTGAATTTTACCCAATATTTTCCATTGAAAAAAGTTTTTCTTCAAATTAAAACAAAGTACTAAAAGTTTGGTGTGATGAAACACAGTTTTTAGTCATCCTGAACTACAGTAATGATGGAAACATGATTTAACTCTGTCTATTCAGGTGTGGGCATTTGCAAACCAGTTGAACGACACTCATCAAGAAAATCTTTTAAGAGACTTGTTGTTCTTTTAAAATTTGAGGCCTTGCATTGATCATGCCCCCCTCCTCCCCTATGCTACCTCTTGCAATATCTCTTCATCTTGTTTAACCTGTTGAATACTATGCCCAAGATTAGTCGGGCTAGGGTCTATGGAAAATGTGTTATACCCAAATCAAATCGTGTCAACAGGTTAACCCTAATCAGGCTGGGCTTTTTTGGTTTTGCTACGTTGGGGGGGGGGGGGGGGGGGGGGAGGGGCAGAATCCACCCCCTGAGATCTCGGCTGTCGATGCAATTACGCCGAAAATCAGCACGCACATCACTCACAACATAATCTACAGGACTGTATAGTTACTTAATTGCTCCAAAATTATTCCTATATATTTTTAATTAATTATGCTAATTTATGCATGAAATCAGAATTTTGCTCTAAATCGTTAAATAAAGCTCCAAAACCGCTGATTTTTTGTCTAGACACTCTTCATAGTGTTCTTAGTAAATGTACTTAAAAAAAAAAAATCGGTATCAAAATTGATTTCTTATGTTTTTTATTGTCTTTTTTGAATTTATGTATTTCTTTGTTTTTTTTAACCTTCTGTTTTTTACTGTTTTTTCGATGAAATTTGTTGGGGACATTTTTGCGATCATAAACAACATAAAATCAATTAATTTTAATCAGTAAAAGTAAAAATAATCATACATTTATGATTTTTGGCTAAAAGCACAATTTGTGTTGAAATTGTACATGAAATCATGCTTTTGAGCAATTTTTGCTCTGACATGCGAGTACGAAATGTTATGTAATTTCAGAACCACATGCCCGGACGTCACAATTTGGTCTCAAAAGATGCGTGAGATTTGAAAGAAAAAGTCATGAAATGCCATATCGATTGCTTCGCATGTTAGGGACATATAGCGCAAAATGTCTAGGTGAGGGTGGATTCCACCCCCCAGCCTTTTTAGGGTTAAAAGAAATACAAATTATTAAATGGGCATTGGTAGTACAATTAGAGGTATGAAATTCAAACGTCCCAGTTTGTATCATGAATGTTCACAGTGTGAATGGATTTTGGTCAAAGGTCAATGGTTACAGAGGTCAATTCCAAAATTTCAGGTTTTAGCCTTGTTACCATGGTATGTCAAGAACTGTTTGAAGTAGGAACTTCAGACCCAGCACTAGTATGATGCATCACCATGGGAAGATGATCTGATTACATTTTGGTACATATGATATGTCAAAGGTCATAGTGGTCAGTATGCATGATTTGTTAGTTTGGTTATCACTATATTTCAACTCTTTGTATGGATGATTCTGAGGCGACAAAGTGATCAGAACTTTTGGGTGGTTAAGTCAAAGAGTTTGAATATTGTAAAAATTATCATAATAATGAATGTAAATTATATTGCACCAAATGCACTTTGTGCAGTGCTTAATGTGATATTTTTTTTTTAAATTCTGGTTATCGTATTATCAATAACTGGAGGCATACGGAAGATGGAGTCACATTGATATTGTTATGGTTCGTTCTTGTTTCTTGTTTTGTTCTGTACCTCCACAGGTTATTCTGAAGAAAATGGGAAACCTGTATCTTCAGAAGATTCTAGTGTTCATTCATCTGTAGCAGAGGATGTAGGGCTAACATTGGCTGGTCTTCAGACCGTTGATGATCTACTACCACCAAGCACTTTGTATACACACAATACGGACCCATCTCCTGAGCATAGGGATGCATCTCATAATAGAGATAATGAGAGTGTTAAGACATTGAGTCCATTGTTTGTGGAGGAATCAGTATCCACAGTACCCGACACTCCAAGGAGTAGCCTGACTGTAGCTGATTCGTACTCTTCTTCTGTTGCATCACGCAGTTCAAAGAGCTACCTCTCTAAATTTAGATCAGAATCAGATTCTCTTAGTAGACACAGCAGTGGAAGCACCAAGATCTCTAATTCTAGCATCAAAACTATCACACCTACAAGGTCTGTTTCCTACTCGCATGACTTTGACACATTATCTCAGTCTGGAGATACATGTACATCAGATGACGAAACCATTGCAAGTGACTTTTCTACCTCACAAACTGAAAGTAGTTCAAGAAGAAGTCAACCAAGTAATTTTTCTAAGCATAGAGGACAAGATGCAGCTGTTCAGACTTCTGGTTCTATGCATGCTATCAGCCATCATTGGCTCAGAGGTATGTAGTTAATGTAGAGCTGTCATCACACTAGGGGTGCGTATAAGCGATTTTTTGAAGCTAGAATCACAAACATGAATCACAAATCAAAACACTGTTACAGAACACTGTTACTGCGAGAGAGCGTTCAAGTGATTTTTCATCAACGCTGATTCTTGCTCATTTCAAGCCAATCCACTGCGCATCGTACTGCGCAGTTTGACCCAGGAAGGTCCACTTTAGCCACATCATTTATTCGTCTCTATATCTTTCTTGTGCTATATGCTATTCTTTGTTTTTCATTCTATCTTCTTCTCTTTCCATCTTTTCTTATGTTATTATTTGTTTTTTCCTACCTTCTTTTCTATGTTTCCTTATGTCATTTATTTCAACCTTTTTTCTATCTTTCCTTGTTATTCTTTCTCTTCCCATCTTTTCCTATGTTAGTCTTTGTTTCTTCCTACCTTCTTTTCTATGTTTCCTTATTTTTTCTTTGTTTTTCCTTCTATCTTCTTCTTTTTCCGTATTTTCTTACGTTAATCTTCGTTTTCTATTTTCTTCCTTTCTATCTTTCCTTACGTTATTCTTTGTTTTTCCTTCTATCTTCTCTTTCCATCTTTCCTTTTGTGATTCTTTGTTTTCTTCTATCTTTTTTTTCTGTCTTTTCTTATGTTATTTCTTTGTTATTCCTTCTATCTTCTTATCTTTCAATCTATCTTTTTGTTATTCTTTGTTTTCTTCTATCTTTTCTATCTTTCCTTATGTTATTCTTTGCTTTTCCTTCTATCTTCTTTTCTGTCCATCTTTCCTTATGTTATTCTTTGCTTTCTTCTTCTATCTCTAGTGTCCTAACTCTAGAGTACAAAGCACTCAACAACATGGCTCCCAATTACATTAAGGATCTTCTTGTAAAGAAGCAGTATCAGTATCCTCTGCGATCTTCTACCTCCACTGTGCTTGTAGTCCCCAGAAGCAGAACCACCCACTATGGAGATCGTGCTTTCAGTCATGTTGCACCTGTACTATGGAATAAACTGCCAAGTGAAATTAGAAATATCCCCTGTTTATCTACTTTCCAAAAAAGACTCAAACATTTTCTGTTCACTCAAAGTTATTAGGATGATTATTCTTTTTTTGTTGTTTTCTTTTAGTTTTTCTTTCTGTTTATATATTGTAAATTGTTTTATGTTGTTTTCCTTGTAAGATTACGTAGGTATTGATTGATTTTCTAATGTAGCGCCTTGAGTGGTACTTTACCAGAATGTGCGCTTTATAAATATTTATTATTATTATTATTATTATCTTCTTCTCTTTCAGTCTTTGCTTATGTTATTTTTTGTTATTCATTCCATCTTATCTTTCAGTCTTTTCTTATGTTATTCTTTGTTTTCTCCCATCTTTTTATCTATCTTTCCTTATGTTTTTCTTTGTTTTTCCTTCTATCTTCTCTGTCCATCTTTCCTTATGTTATTTGTCTCTTATATTATTCTTTTTTTTTTTTGTCTTTTACTGTTATTCTATGTTATTTCTTCTATCTCCTTATCTTTCAGTCTCTTCATATATTATTCTTTGTTTTCTCTTATCTTCTTTCCTAGCTTTCTGTAACTATGTTGTTTGTTTTATCTTTCTTCAAACCTTGGTGTGAAAGCAACAGAAGAATCATGATTGAGATCTCCGTTGCGTTCAATCGATTTTTAGCGACCGTGGTTCTGCAGAATCATGATTCAAAACTTACTTTTTTTCAGCGTTTCAAGTTTGCGTTTTGAAAGACGTTTATTTTTACGACCTGCGAAAAATTGATTGAACGCAACTGTGGTTTAAACTAAATGTCTTTTTGAAAACCGTGATCCTAGGGTGAAAAATGGTCGCTTGAATGCGGCCTAAAGCAGATTTAAATGTTAGAAAAGATATGATTTACCACAATAAACTGTAGGGAGATGGAAGAATGATATACAGCTACCGTACAAAGTATATCCTGTCATTAAACTTGGCAGCCAAATACAGTAATGATCAAAATTATTACAACATTTATTAAAAGGGCAAACATTTTATTTTGATTTGTTTCTCATATATTGTTTGATATTGCCCTTTTCTTGTTGCTAAATTATGCAAGGGCATAATATTGAGAAATGCGTGTGAAAGATGTGGGTCATCTGTATTTAGTAAAACCTCACTGTTTCACTGGGTGATTTCAAGTACGGTGTTGGAGGCTTGTGTTGGTGTTGTGAGAACACCAACACCAGCCTTAACACCGAACTTGAAATCAGGCTGGTGTTGGGATTGACCCTCGCAAGATTTGGCCGTATTTCCGGTAGTCAGTGTTGCTTTCTGGTGTTGAATGTTGTCTGCTGAACTGAGTATTACAGTTCGTGTTGACAATTTACATGTAATTTCCCCATTCACCAACACCAGCCCCTAGGGATTGGGAAATTCATGATTTCAAGTACGGTGGTGGTGTTGGTGTTGTAATCATACATGTTATTCCTGCTTCTCCCTCGCGGAGCAGCGGCACTCTTTGCTACGGCCACTCGTGACATGATGGTGATTAAACCCATTTCGCAGTCAAAACAACTTGGAATAATCGAAACCATATATTTTCCTTGAAAGAGTGATAATTTTCCTCTTGGATTCTTTAAATGGTGACAACCCACTTCACCGAAGGCCCGCGAGGCCGAAAATAGCAAATTGTAATCTAAACTTATAATATCACAACCGCTCTGACCAATTTCTTGTGCCAGAAGGAAGTTTGATAATTATTAAGGGGCAACGAGGGACTAAACATGCTAAAGGAGAACATAATTATTTCATATACCGATAGCGCATTATTTGTAATGAAGGAAAATACGATACGAGAAAAGTCGGCCTCGCGGGCCTCGGTCTCGCGGGCCTTCGGTCAAGTGGGCGGACCCCCTTTAAATGACTATGCAATTCGATTCCAATAAGATGTATATTTATTAGAAATTCTGAGGGAAAATGATTTTATCGTCGAGATATTTAATTCGCTACTAGCGTATGACGTCACTCGGTGTTTGAGCTATCGATAAGGTGATCGGATCTGATCGGTATCGTCCTCTAAACTGACCGTTGGTGTTGGAGCTCGGTTCAGCAGCCTTTCCACGCTCTCAACACCAACACCAACACCACACACTGAACTTGAATCACCCACTGTTTTCCTGTTGCCACCTCATTGCCTCCCCTGACAGAAATTTCAATTTGATACCTTTCTACCTTTCTGGCATATGCCAGTGTACCGATTTCTTTTAACACTTGAGAAGTTCAATATTATCTCATCCCTTGGGAGGTCTTTAATTCTTGCATCAGTTTGCCCCATATTTAGTATACCACTGGCCACCTCATCATGGATGCAATAGAACTGTTTCTGTTACATGGAAGCAGCAGACAATAAATTATGTAGATATTTGGCATTTTGAAAGAGTAGCTAAAAGATAAATTAGTTACAGAGTGAAGAGCCTACACTCAACAAGAAAATAATCATGTAATACTGTCATCCAAATGATGAAGGAACAACTTGCATAAAAATAGGGGCACCCAAATTGAAAAAAAATGAAGGAGGGGTAACCCCTGAAGGGCCAAGATGATTAGAACCAGGCCTGTAAAGCTCCGCCATTTTGTCCAGATCCATTAGGTGGCCGACCTAAGCACCATCCATATTCATGATCAAAATGAATAATTCATTTTGTAAGATGCTTCTAACTAGTAGCATTTGTTTGTACGCGTTATGAAACATAACACGCATCAACTTACCACATACGTAGTTAATGCACAATAAATCGTCTAGTAAATTTATAATATGTCTACGATTAGAACCCAAGACTTATCAACAGAATATGAGATTTATTGAATTAAATGCCTCATGGAAAAGGGAAATCAGCTTCTAAGCTTTGAAAAAGAATTAGGGTGGGGGCAGTCAAGTATATTGCTGTACACTGTGTCTTAGCAGTCAAATATATTAAGTACACACATGCAACCAGAAAGGCCAAAAATCAGGGAAAGGTTAGGTGTTACAGTTTCTAAACAGTATCCTTGTTTTCTAGTAGTATGGACTTTGTGTCGCATTGTATTTGTTTAGGGTATGTTAACCCTAACTAGGCAGGGGTATTTTGGGAGTTCATAAAGTCGAGGGGGCGCCCCCCCCCCCTCAGAGATTTCAGCTGTTGACTGCCTGATCACGATGAAAATTGTCAGGATCATTGCCCATGGCATAATCTACAAAATTGTGGTAATTTATCTGAAATTTAATGTTAATTAATGCTAATTTATCTGAAATAATTTAATTTCATTAGTTATGCTAGTTTATGCATGAATCAGACTGTTCGTTCTTAATCACTAAATAAAGCCTCCAGATTGCTAATTATTGGTCTAGATGCTCTTTGTAGTATTCTTAACAAATGTACTTTAAAAATTCCATTATAAAAATTAATTTCTTATATATTTCATTGTTTTTAAATTTCTTGTGTATTTCTTTGTTTTTCGACCATTTGTTTTCATTTTTGAATGAAATTTGTTGGCTACACTTCTGCAATCATGAATTAACAAGAGATTTTAATTCGTCACTGAGGATGAATTAGGTGGTCTGTCCTAATGACCTAATATTAAGGTCTGAGAAGGAGACTAATATCACAGAAACAGGATGATTTGATTTTTATTATTATGCAAAGCTAACCCTTAAGGTTCAGTAACACGTTCATGAGTCATATTTTGCAATTGTGTTGTACATAAAGTGTTTGTACACTGAATTGCAAATAGACATGACAGGCAAATAAACGCAGTTATTGTTTCTAATTGTATGTGTAAAAGTAGTCGAAGAGATGGTAATATGAAAGGGTCAAAAATTTCTAAAAGAAAAAAAAACTGACAAGAACAGACAGCCGTCGCCAGGAGGTTGAACCGGGGCCTTTAGCATGTGAGGCAAGTGCTTTAAACCGATGACCAGAATATAGGCCACAGATATAACACGTAGATGGAAAATGGGATTCCTATATCATATCTTCCAGTTAAAATTCGATATGATCCCAACATCTGATTAAAAAAATGAAGGGCACATTTCGGATAGAGAATTTTCTAGCTACTACATACTCGAAGCTGGGCAAAAATGAAGCAAAAATAACAGAGATGTTGCTCAAAAAAACGGGAATGTACAATTAAAAATCAAGAAAAGGTCACGTCCCATAGACGATACAACGCAAAATTGTGAAAAAATTGACATGCCTCCGTTTATCGTAAATTAGACCGTGATCCCATTATCAAAATGAAAAATTTTGTGATAGAGAATTGTCTCAGCTACAACATATTGAAATCCCGGCGAAAATCGACCAACAACAAGCGAAGATAGTCTTGGTCAAAGGTAAAAAATATGACGTCATAATTGAAAAAAATGACATTTTGATTTCACATAAGGATATGGCGACGTTCCCAACTGCTTGACCCCCCACCCCGATTTTTTTTCATGAATTCAAATCTTCAACTCATAAGTTTTCAGAAAATGTAAAAAAAATGGGGGGGGGGGTCCCCATGCTTTCTGACGAGCTTCATTGTATGGTGGATTTTAGAGAAGTATGTTTTTTACATTATTGACCGCACGCCACGGACTTTGAAGTTTGGGCGTGCGCGTACAACCTTTGGTAACTTGAAAATGATTCTAGTGGATGGAATTGTCAAGAAAAGTCTCAGGATTGCAAATCAAGTGAAAAAAACAAGCGTTTTTTATGACCGCTGCGCACCCGCACACGTGCAGAAATTTTTGAAATGCTTAAAATGGTCTGAAATGGTTTGGTTTGATCCTTGAGTGATTTCGAGAATTTTTTTACGTCCATGACACACGGACGTCGGCATACGCGCTCTTCTAAATTCATGGAATTGTTAAGCGTAATGTGAACATTGATCATGCCAAATGTGAATGAAAAATGACAGTGACAATGAAGATATGATCAGGACAAGATATTTACAAAATGGCACCTGGATGATGTCATGATGACCCGATGACCTTGAAAAGCTTATACATGTATGTACATGTCCTCGATTAGGCCTGATGACTGACGAAAATTTCATGAAATTGAATGAGCCAATTTTGAGAAATCACTTGGACAAAAATCAATGGCGTTGGAATAAAAATAATAAAGAAAGAAAGAAAGAAAATTCCAGCAAATTAAAGGTGTCTGTCTATGACAGACCACCTAATAGGATTTTAATCTGTAAAAAGCAGAATTAATCAATAAGCAATTATGAATTTTAGCTAAAAACACAATTTGTATTGAAATTTTACATGAAATGACGTTTCCTGAGCAATTTTTGGTCCGACTTGCAGTACAAAATGATGCGTCGTTTGGATTGTCCGGGTGTCGCAAAGTTGGTTTCAAAAAGATGCGCGAGATTCGAACGAAAAGTCATGAAACCGACAGCATTATTGCATTACCAATATATTGCACAAAATGTTGAGGGGCTCCCCCCCCCCCTCGCCTAGTTCAGGGTTAGGGAGTTACACTTGCTTAGGGGGTACAGTGTAGCTTTTTTGAGAAGAGGCTCCAAAAAACTAAAAAAAAAGGGGTCATTATAACTCATTTAAGGTGATTTGGAATACCTGTGGTCATGCATGTCTACACGAATTGTATTGACCAGCCCCAGTGCTAACCTGTTTCTGGCTGCATGTGAGTGTTTGTGGAGGGTTTACTAAAATTTGACTAAAATATTGCTTTTGCTGAACATCATAAAAGCCTAGGCTTACTCATATGGGTAGTACCCACTTTTCTTATTTCAATTAAGCAGAAGCTACATGTACATGTATGATAAGATTTACACAATAAATGTACCATTTCAGCAATTGATGTGTGGAGCTCTCTCTCTTTCTAGAAGGCTCTCTTATTAATCCAACTCGGGTTCATTCTGTGTCAGATCACCTGATGGATTCAAATCAACTCAAATTTGGAATATGGGGTAATTGACCCTTCCCACGCTGAAATTTCAAGTTTGAGCTCTTGCCAACCAACGGTTTTAGCGCTATGTAACACATTACACAGGCACGCTGACCAAAAATTTATACTTTTTTTTTTTGTATTTGAATTGACCTTATGTCTTTTCTTTACTTGGTCAGTTTTCTCCGCCCGCCTCAAGTCTGTCTTACCTCTCACCTACTCAAGCCTCCTCATCTCTTCACCAGCTCAATCCCCCCACCTCTTCTCTGGTTTACAGTCCTTTTTAGGACTTCACCCATTTTTCAGAAAGATACTCTACCTCCAACTTTCCTGCTTTCTCGCCTCTCTATTTCACCTCCATCTCTATTCGCTTAATCTATAGTCCTTTAGGACTTACCACATGGTGAACTGTAAATCCGTTCTACAAAAATCCGTACCACCATGCAAACTTTCAAACATCATCTTGGTCAGTTTGTGATATAGACATATTAGAAAGGTAATATTGACAAAAATATGTAAATATCCATCATTTTGCATTTCTGAACAAGGCGAAGTTCAAAGAACTCTATATCTTTGCCCTAACCTTGAACCCTACCTTCTTCTTATGGAGATGAAATTTGGTAAATTTATTCCCAGAATGTTTTCTAAAAAAACTTTTTTTCTTTAGTTTTCAATCTTTTAAAATGAAGTTTCTGATTCTTCTGAATACTGAGTTTCACTGTTTATTTTAATGATTATGAACTCTAGAAAATTTCTGAGTATCAATAACTGATTTGGACCATAGCAACTGCATTCCCTGATGATGTCGGAGTTAAGATGCCATGCACAATTGCTAACATGCTGCTGCTCTGATTAAGTAAACTGATACTCAGAAATTTGCTTGAATTTGGTAGATAAACAGTGAAAAATCATTATTTTGAAATTTTAAAAGAAGATGAAAAGAAAACAACCACGAAAACTCCAATTTTTTCTTGTATTTTAGAAATATTCTGACATACAAAAATAAATTTCATCTGCATACAAAGAAGGTAAAATTCAGAGTTGAAGCAAAGAAAAGTATGCATGGGACTTATTTTCCAATGGATAATAGGAAAATCCATATATGTTATATTCATTATATTATTATTATAATTACATCTTTAATATGGACTTTGTACCTGAAAAAACATGAAGTGGAGAATACTGAGAGCTCCATCATTTATTTAGATATAACACTGTTTAGCAACAGTCTTGTTTAAAGTTACTCAAGAAAATGTTAATGCTGTGGCTTCAAGAATATGGATATTTTACCAACACAGGGATTTTTGTTTAAAGTAAGAATTAGGAATAAGTCCTTTAAAATAACTGATGAAATAGTAATAAAAAAAGGCATTTTTCTTCACAAGAATTTTAAGTGTTACACACAGATAAAAAGTATATGAGCTGCCATCAAGATGTGAATGCAAGTGCTAAAAATCACATCTTTTCATTGTTACATTTTAAAAAATCCATAGATTTATGACAGTCAGGATCCAGCAATATATAGCCACAGTACAAAAAACTATCCGTGAAATTGTCAAGACCATAGAATCTTAACCTTGTTATTGGGCGAGTCATCCTGTAACTAAGTGCGCTTATATGAACCATGTGCAACCTGTTGCTTGACCCTTATCCTTGCGCAAATATGCACCTAGTGCAAGCTGTTGCCTGGTTGTGAGAAAACATGTTGCGCAGTGGTAACTATCGGAGTGCTTGAATCGACTATTTTAAAGACAAATGTTTAATATTGCTTGTGCCCGGCCCTGCCATGTCCTTTACACTCATGGTCAAATTACCCAGGCTCACAATAAAACTGGGAGTTTTGAACCAGATTTATATTTCATTTCATTTCCATTTTGGCCATAAAAATGACCATACATGTATTTCCCAATTTTTCTTTTATTTTGAACACAGTAAAAGCATGTCACGATTCCTCTTCTTTTATCTGATGTGTAAACTCGTGACAATTGGTCAATGACAATAGTATATTCTATAATTTGCAAATTTTTCTCTTCTTTTTCAATTTGTAATCAGGTTTCACTCTTTCCTCCCTCTAGTTTTCCTCCTTATCTTCTGACATCTCTCTCAATTTGATCTCTTAAATGTAGATTATGATTTCCAAACTCCAGGCTACATCAAGCTTCTCAGTGAAAACATTAAGGACCCAGTCCTCTCATTTTGTGGACCCAATGGTTTTGCAGAGTAAGTTTATTTTTTATTTTTATCAGTAACTTGAGTGTATACAACCCACTACGTTGCCTGATATTTTTAAGAACCATTTTGAATATGAATTGGCCTATTATACATGTATGCTTATATAAGTTATATTCATTGTATTTGGCATTGTACCTTGCAGTCAAAGTGTAATGCAGCTGTCATTTGTAAGACGCATATCTCGACCCCTGGGGATGGTGCGTCATTGTCCGAGGTGCGTCATACATTTTGATACCAGGACGCACCCTCGTTAGAAAAAGTGACGTACCATTTCATGAAAATGACTGACCATTGGACGCACAATTGAGAAACACTCTGAAAAGCTCCGTCGTAGTATAACAAATTTCCGACATCGATATATCACTGAAAAATATCATTAAAAACCCAATATACGTAGAAACAAAACAAAGAATATATATCTGTTGCAATTTTGAACATGCCATGTTGGCGATCTTTGGAGTGAGGTCATCTTGTGTTTTGGGGTTTCCCCCTTCCCAGAAGCGTGATTTAATTTGTTATATTTGTTTAAGTTACCTGTTTCATTAGCTTTTATATTTCTTTGGTTGGCCCGCCGTAACTATTATTATCATCAAGAGTAAAGAATTAATTTTCAAGTCTTATCGTTTCACTTCACTCCGTCCCATCCGTAGTTTGTTTGTATTTTTTGAAGAAGAACCGGCCGATATCATTCTCATCGACAAAGGTAAAGAACTGATTTGTCAAGTTACTAGTTTAACCTCCTTTCGTTGGTGGATTCATATTCTTGAGGGCGACTCAGACGACAAGCAACACTATTATTAATGTCCAAAGGTAAGAATTAATGTGCCGAGTCGATTGTTATTTCGATTTCAATTAAAAAAAAAATATTTCAAGTCGATCCGTCCCGTCCGTAGTTTATATTTCTTGAAGAAACTGGCCGATATCATTTTCATCGACCAAGATGAAGAATTAATTTGTCAAGTTCCTAGTTTCACCTCCGTTTCGTTCGCGATTCACATTTATTGAAGACGAGTCAGATGACCAGCAAAACTATTACTAATGTCCAAATGTTAAGAATTAATTTGCCGAGTCGATCGTTGATTCGTTTCAGCTTCGTCCCGTTAGCTTTTTATATTTCTTGGGTTGGCCGCCGTAACTATTATCACCATCAAAAAGTAAAGAATTAATTTTCAATCGATGGTTTAACTTCCGTTCCGTCCGTAGTTTATATTTCTTGAAGAAGAACAAGCCGATATTAATAATTTTCATTGACTCCAGCAAGTCAAGCCGAAAGTTTCATCTCCATCCCGTTCGCGGTTTATATTTCCTGAAGACAACCAGCGAAACTCCCATGATTGTCAGAAAATATTTGTCGGGGTCGATTTGTTTGTGAAAGAGAAGAATGAACATAGTATTTGACGTCCATGACGCACATGTGACGCACCTTTTGAGTCCTCGACGGTACTGTGCGTCATTAATTGATTATGTAATTTCAGCATATTTTCCCTGGTTTTTAAGAAATCAATTAGAAGTAACCCATGGTGCTCAGTAACCTCTAATCCATCCGAAATTACTTCAAATTATCCTAAA
>CM057157.1:31682848-31708501 GCA_029962745.1 Echinometra lucunter
TGTCAGGTGGTATCTGCTTGAGGCTACCCTGTTTTAAACAAGGGCCAATCATTCCAAGCTTCATGGAAGTTATACATGAACATCCTTATCGGACACTGTGTATTATAACATCCTTATCGCACGCTGTGTGTAACATCCTTATGGACACTGTGTGTAACATCCTTATCGCACACTGTGTGTAACATCCTTATCGCACGCTGTGTATAACATCCTTATCGCACACTGCGTGTAACATCCTTATCGCACGCTGCGTGTAACATCCTTATCGCACACTGTGTGTAACATCCTTAGCGGACACTGTGTGTTACATCCTTATCGCACACTGTGTGTAACATCCTTATCGCACACTGTGTGTAACATCCTTATTGGACACTGTGTGTAACGTCCTTAGCGGACACTGTGTGTAACATCCTTAGTGGACACTGTGTGTAAGTCATTTCGTTTCATCTCCTGTTGCATTCATGAGATGGACAACACTATTAGAGTTCCGTATCAGCACCCATTCACAATTTAGTATGTAGTTAAGCTTATACATTCTTTGCAAGTTGTCTTGCGATGTAATCCTGCATCCACCCAGATTTATGCATATTAGGCAAATTGCCCAAAGTGTTGTTTTGGCAAGAAAACAAATGTTCATAGACCACATACATGTACACTGTAGGATTACGATGCAACAATAGTAACTTCATTGCAAAGAACTTCTGTAGTTACACTCAGGGTAAATAGGATTGTCAAGCCGACTATAACAAGAAATGAAATTAGAATCATGTATTTTGGATGTAATAAGAATAAATTTGATTAGTCTTATTACCGGTAGATAAAAGGCATGTGATCGGACTGTTTCTGAATTCTTTTATTCCCACCTGATTCCAATATCCAGTGGGTTAAAGTTCTTGACATTTATTGGAGAGGTCCTGAATGAGATCCTTGATCAGGAATGCTTTTATAGGTTGTATTAACCCTACAGATTCGCACCTCTTGACCCAGGTGTCTTGAATATGTACCTGGCAATAATGGCAATATTACCATAATAATGGTAATTGCAGGGCCCTCATTTAAGACCAGTATTAATGCTGATGTGTATACCCCAAGTAAATAAGATTGTATTACGTTGTTATCACCTATTTATAAACTTTTTGTGGTACATGTCATTTTGAATTTTACCCAATATTTTCCATTGAAAAAAGTTTTCTTCAAATTAAAACAAAGTACTAAAAGTTTGGTGTGATGAAACACAGTTTTTAGTCATCCTGAACTACAGTAATGATGGAAACATGATTTAACTCTGTCTATTCAGGTGTGGGCATTTGCAAACCAGTTGAACGACACTCATCAAGAAAATCTTTTAAGAGACTTGTTGTTCTTTTAAAATTTGAGGCCTTGCATTGATCATGCCCCCCTCCTCCCCTATGCTACCTCTTGCAATATCTCTTCATCTTGTTTAACCTGTTGAATACTATGCCCAAGATTAGTCGGGCTAGGGTCTATGGAAAATGTGTTATACCCAAATCAAATCGTGTCAACAGGTTAACCCTAATCAGGCTGGGCTTTTTTGGTTTTGCTACGTTGGGGGGGGGGGGGGGGGGGGGGCAGAATCCACCCCCTGAGATCTCGGCTGTCGATGCAATTACGCCGAAAATCAGCACGCCACATCACTCACAACCATAATCTACAGGACGTATAGTTACTTAATTGCTCCAAAATTATTCCCTATATTTTAATTAATTATGCTAATTTATGCTATGAACTCAGAATTTTGCTCTAAATAGTTAAATAAAGCTCCAAACCGCTGATTTTTTTTGTCTAGACACTCTTCGTAGTGTTCTTAGTAAATGTACTTAAAAAAAAAAATCGTTATCAAAATGATTTCTTATGTTTTTTATTGTCTTTTTTTGAATTATGTATTTCTTTGTTTTTTTTAACCTTCTGTTTTTTACTGTTTTTTCGATGAAATTTGTTTGGGGACATTTTTGCGATCTAAACAGCATAAAAATCAATTAATTTAATCAGTAAAAGTAAAAATAATCATACATTTATGATTTTTTGGCTATAAAAGCACAATTTGTGTTGAAATTGTACATGAAAATCATGCTTTTGAGCAATTTTTGCTCTGACATGCGAGTACGGAATGTTATGTAATTTCAGAACCACATGCCCGGACGTCACAATTTGGTCTCAAAAGATGAGTGATAGATTTGAAAGAAAAAGTCATGAAATGCATATCGATTGCTTCGCATGTTAGGGACATATAGCGCAAAATGTCTAGGTGGGGGTGGATTCCACCCCCCAGCCTTTAGGGTTTTAAAAGAAATACAAATTATAAATGGGCATTGGTAGTACAATTAGAGGTATGAAATTCAAACGTGGTCCCAGTTTGTATCATGAATGTTCACATGTGAATGGATTTTGGTCAAAGGTCAATGGTTACAGAGGTCAATTCCAACATTTCAGGTTTTTAGCCTTGTTACCATGGTATGTCAAGAACTGTCTTGAAGTAGGGAACTTCAGACCCAGCACTAGTATGATGCATCACCATGGGAAGATGATCTGATTACATTTTTGGTACATATGATATGTCAAGGTCATAGTGGTCAGTATGCATGATTTGTTAGTTTGGTTATCACTATATTTCAACTCTTTGTATGGATGATTCTGAGGCGACAAAGTGATCAGAACTTTTGGGTGGTTAAGGTCAAGAGTTTGAATATTGTAAAAATTATCATAATAATGATGTAAATTATATTGCACCAAATGCACTTTGTGCATGTGCTTAATGTGATATTTTTTTTTTAAATTCTGGTTATCGTATTATCAATAACTGGAGGCATACGGAAGATGGAGTCACATTGATATTGTTATGGTTCGTTCTTGTTTCTTGTTTTGTTCTGTACCTCCACAGGTTATTCTGAAGAAAATGGGAAACCTGTATCTTCAGAAGATTCTAGTGTTCATTCATCTGTAGCAGAGGATGTAGGGCTAACATTGGCTGGTCTTCAGACCGTTGATGATCTACTACACCAAGCACTTGTATACACACAATACGGACCCATCTCCTGAGATAGGGATGCATCTCATAATAGAGATAATGAGAGTGTTAAGACATTGAGTCCATTGTTTGTGGAGGAATCAGTATCCACAGTACCCGACACTCCAAGGAGTAGCCTGACTGTAGCTGATTCGTACTCTTCTTCTGTTGCATCACGCAGTTCAAAGAGCTACCTCTCTAAATTTAGATCAGAATCAGATTCTCTTAGTAGACACAGCAGTGGAAGCACCAAGATCTCTAATTCTAGCATCAAAACTATCACACCTACAAGGTCTGTTTCCTACTCGCATGACTTTGACACATTATCTCAGTCTGGAGATACATGTACATCAGATGACGAAACCATTGCAAGTGACTTTTCTACCTCACAAACTGAAAGTAGTTCAAGAAGAAGTCAACCAAGTAATTTTTCTAAGCATAGAGGACCAAGTGCAGCTGTTCAGACTTCTGGTTCTATGCATGCTATCAGCCATCATTGGCTCAGAGGTATGTAGTTAATGTAGAGCTGTCATCACACTAGGGGTGCGTATATGCGATTTTTTGAAGCTAGAATCACAAACATGAATCACAAATCAAAACACTGTTACAGAACACTGTTACTGCGAGAGAGCGTTCAAGTGATTTTTCATCAACGCTGATTCTTGCTCATTTCAAGCCAATCCACTGCGCATCGTACTGCGCAGTTTGACCCAGGAAGGTCCACTTTAGCCACATCATTATTCGTCTCTATATCTTTCTTGTGCTATATGCTATTCTTTGTTTTTCATTCTATCTTCTTCTCTTCCATCTTTTCTTATGTTATTATTTGTTTTTTTCCTACTTCTTTTCTATGTTTCCTTATGTCATTTATTTCAACCTTTTTTCTATCTTTCCTTGTTATTCTTCTCTTCCCATCTTTTCCTATGTTAGTCTTGTTTCTTCCTACCTCTTTTCTATGTTCCTTATTTTTTCTTGTTTTTCCTTCTATCTCTTCTTTTTCCGTATTTTCTTACGTTAATCTTCGTTTTCTATTTTCTTCCTTCTATCTTTCCTTACGTTATTCTTTGTTTTTCCTTCTATCTTCTTCTCTTTCCATCTTTCCTTTGTGATTCTTTGTTTTCTTCTATCTTTTTTTTCTGTCTTTTCTTATGTTATTCTTTGTTATTCCTTCTATCTCTTATCTTTCAATCTATCTTTTGTTATTCTTTGTTTTCTTCTATCTTTTCTATCTTTCCTTATGTTATCTTTGCTTTTCCTTCTATCTTCTTTTCTGTCCATCTTTCCTTATGTTATTCTTTGCTTTCTTCTTCTATCTCTAGTGTCCTAACTCTAGAGTACAAAGCACTCAACAACATGGCTCCCAATTACATTAAGGATCTTCTTGTAAAGAAGCAGTATCAGTATCCTCTGCGATCTTCTACCTCCACTGTGCTTGTAGTCCCCAGAAGCAGAACCACCCACTATGGAGATCGTGCTTTCAGTCATGTTGCACCTGTACTATGGAATAAACTGCCAAGTGAAATTAGAAATATCCCCTGTTTATCTACTTTCCAAAAAAGACTCAAACATTTTCTGTTCACTCAAAGTTATTAGGATGATTATTCTTTTTTTGTTGTTTTCTTTTAGTTTTTCTTTCTGTTTATATATTGTAAATTGTTTTATGTTGTTTTCCTTGTAAGATTACGTAGGTATTGATTGATTTTCTAATGTAGCGCCTTGAGTGGTACTTTACCAGAATGTGCGCTTTATAAATATTATTATTATTATTATTATTATCTTCTTCTCTTTCAGTCTTTGCTTATGTATTTTTGTTATTCATTCCATCTTATCTTTCAGTCTTTTCTTATGTTATTCTTTGTTTTCTCCCATCTTTTTATCTATCTTTCCTTATGTTTTTCTTTGTTTTTCCTTCTATCTTCTCTGTCCATCTTTCCTTATGTTATTTGTCTCTTATATTATTCTTTTTTTTTTTTGGTCTTTTTCTGTTATTCTATGTTATTTCTTCTATCTCCTTATCTTTCAGTCTCTTCATATATTATTCTTTGTTTTCTCTTATCTTCTTTCTAGCTTTCTGTAACTATGTTGTTTGTTTTATCTTTCTTCAAACCTTGGTGTGAAAGCAACAGAAGAATCATGATTGAGATCTCCGTTGCGTTCAATCGATTTTTAGCGACCGTGGTTCTGCAGAATCATGATTCAAAACTTACTTTTTTTCAGCGTTTCAAGTTTGCGTTTTGAAAGACGTTTATTTTTACGACCTGCGAAAAATTGATTGAACGCAACTGTGGTTTAAACTAAATGTCTTTTTGAAAACCGTGATCCTAGGGTGAAAAATGGTCGCTTGAATGCGGCCTAAAGCAGATTTAAATGTTAGAAAAGATATGATTTACCACAATAAACTGTAGGGAGATGGAAGAATGATATACAGCTACCGTACAAAGTATATCCTGTCATTAAACTTGGCAGCCAAATACAGTAATGATCAAAATTATTACAACATTTATTAAAAGGGCAAACATTTTATTTTGATTTGTTTCTCAATATATTGTTTGATATTGCCCTTTTCTTGTTGCTAAATTATGCAAGGGCATAATATTGAGAAATGCGTGTGAAAGATGTGGGTCATCTGTATTTAGTAAAACCTCACTGTTTCACTGGGTGATTTCAAGTACGGTGTTGGAGGCTTGTGTTGGTGTTGTGAGAACACCAACACCAGCCTTAACACCGAACTTGAAATCAGGCTGGTGTTGGGATTGACCTCGCAAGATTTGCCGTATTTCCGGTAGTCAGTGTTGCTTTCTGGTGTTGAATGTTGTCTGCTGAACTGAGTATTACAGTTCGTGTTGACAATTTACATGTAATTTCCCCATTCACCAACACCAGCCCCTAGGGATTGGGAAATTCATGATTTCAAGTACGGTGGTGGTGTTGGTGTTGTAATCATACATGTTATTCCTGCTTCTCCCTCGCGGAGCAGCGGCACTCTTTGCTACGGCCACTCGTGACATGATGGTGATTAAACCCATTTCGCAGTCAAAACAACTTGGAATAATCGAAACCATATATTTTCCTTGAAAGAGTGATAATTTTCCTCTTGGATTCTTTAAATGGTGACAACCCACTTCACCGAAGGCCCGCGAGGCCGAAAATAGCAAATTGTAATCTAAACTTATAATATCACACCGCTCTGACCAATTCTTGTGCCAGAAGGAAGTTTGATAATTATTAAGGGGCAACGAGGACTAAACATGCTAAAGGAGAACATAATTATTTCATATACCGATAGCGCATTATTTGTAATGAAGGAAAATACGATACGAGAAAAGTCGGCCTCGCGGGCCTTCGGTCTCGCGGGCCTTCGGTCAAGTGGGCGGACCCCCTTTAAATGACTATGCAATTCGATTCCAATAAGATGTATATTTATTAGAAATTCTGAGGGAAAATGATTTTATCGTCGAGATATTTAATTCGCTACTAGCGTATGACGTCACTCGGTGTTGAGCTATCGATAAGGTGATCGGATCTGATCGGTATCGTCCCTCTAAACTGACCGTTGGTGTTGGAGCTCGGTTCAGCAGCCTTTCCACGCTCTCAACACCAACACCAACACCACACACTGAACTTGAAATCACCCACTGTTTTCCTGTTGCCACCTCATTGCCTCCCCTGACAGAAATTTCAATTTGATACCTTTCTACCTTTCTGGCATATGCCAGTGTACCGATTTCTTTTAACACTTGAGAAGTTCAATATTATCCTCATCCCTTGGGAGGTCTTTAATTCTTGCATCAGTTTGCCCCATATTTAGTATAACCACTGGCCACCTCATCATGGATGCAATAGAACTGTTCTGTTACATGGAAGCAGCAGACAATAAATTATGTAGATATTTGGCATTTTGAAAGAGTAGCTAAAAGATAAATTAGTTACAGAGTGAAGAGCCTACACTCAACAAGAAAATAATCATGTAATACTGTCATCCAAATGATGAAGGAACAACTTGCATAAAAATAGGGGCACCCAAATTGAAAAAAAATGAAGGAGGGGGTAACCCCTGAAGGGCCAAGATGATTAGAACCAGGCCTGTAAAGCTCCGCCATTTTGTCCAGATCCATTAGGTGGCCGACCTAAGCACCATCCATATTCATGATCAAAATGAATAATTCATTTTGTAAGATGCTTCTAACTAGTAGCATTTGTTTGTACGCGTTATGAAACATAACACGCATCAACTTACCACATACGTAGTTAATGCACAATAAATCGTCTAGTAAATTTATAATATGTCTACGATTAGAACCCAAGACTTATCAACAGAATATGAGATTTATTGAATTAAATGCCTCATGGAAAAGGGAAATCAGCTTCTAAGCTTTGGAAAAGAATTAGGGTGGGGGCAGTCAAGTATATTGCTGTACACTGTGTCTTAGCAGTCAAATATATTAAGTACACACATGCAACCAGAAAGGCCAAAAATCAGGGAAAGGTTAGGTGTTACAGTTTCTAAACAGTATCCTTGTTTTCTATGTAGTATGGACTTTGTGTCGCATTGTATTTGTTTAGGGTATGTTAACCCTAACTAGGCAGGGGTATTTTGGGAGTTCATAAAGTCGAGGGGGCGCCCCCCCCCCCTCATGAGATTTCAGCTGTTGACTGCCTGATCACGATGAAAATTGTCAGGATCATTGCCCATGGCATAATCTACAAAATTGTGTAATTTATCTGAAATTTAATGTTAATTAATGCTAATTTATCTGAAATAATTTAATTTCATTAGTTATGCTAGTTTATGCATGAAATCAGACTGTTCGTTCTTAATCACTAAATAAAGCTCCAGATGTGCTAATTATTGGTCTAGATGCTCTTTGTAGTATTCTTAACAAATGTACTTTAAAAATTCCATTATAAAAATTAATTTCTTATATATTTCATTGTTTTTTAAATTTCTTGTGTATTTCTTTGTTTTTCGACCATTTGTTTTCATTTTTTTGAATGAAATTTGTTGGTGACACTTCTGCAATCATGAAATTAACAAGAGATTTTAATTCGTCACTGAGGATGAATTAGGTGGTCTGTCCTAATGACCTAATATTAAGGTCTGAGAAGGAGACTAATATCACAGAAACAGGATGATTTGATTTTTTATTATTATGCAAAGCTAACCCTTAAGGTTCAGTACACGTTCATGAGTCATATTTGCAATTGTGTTGTACATAAAGTGTTGTACACTGAATTGCAATAGACATGACAGGCAAAATAACGCAGTTATTGTTTCTAATTGTATGTGTAAAAGTAGTCGAAGAAGATGGTAATATGAAAGGGCAAAAATTTCTAAAAAGAAAAAAAAACTGACACCGCCGTCGCCAGGAGTTGAACCGGGGACCTTTAGCATGTGAGGCAAGTGCTTTACCGATGGACCAGAATATAGGCCACAGAGATAACACGTAGATGGAAAATGGGATTCCTATATCATATCTTCCAGTTAAAATTTCGATATGATCCCAACATCTGATTAAAAAAATGAAGGGCACATTTAGGATAGAGAATTTTCTAAGCTACTACATACTCGAAGCTGGGCAAAAATGAAGCAAAAATAACAGAGATGTTGCTAAAAAAAAACGGGAATGTACAATTAAAAATCAAGAAAAGGTCACGTCCCATAGACGATACACGCAAAATGTGAAAAAATTGACATGCCTCCGTTTATCGTAAAATTAGACCATGATCCCATTATCAAAATGAAAAATTTTGTGATAGAGAATTGTCTCAGCTACAACATATTGAAATCCCGGCGAAAATCGACCAACAACAAGCGAAGATAGTCTTGGTCAAAGGTAAAAAATATGACGTCATAATTGAAAAAATGACATTTTGATTTCACATAAGGATATGGCGACGTTCCAACTGCTTGACCCCCCGATTTTTTTTCATGAATTCAAATCTTCAACTCATAAGTTTTCAGAAAATGTAAAAAAAATGGGGGGGGGGGGTCCCCATGCTTTCTGACGAGCTTCATTGTATGGTGGATTTTAGAGAAGTATGTTTTTTACATTATATTGCCCATTGGCGCATGCACGGACTTTGAAGTTTGGCGTGCGCGTACAACCTTTTGGTAACTTGAAAATGATTCTAGTGGATGGAAATTGTCAAGAAAAGTCTCAGGATTGCAAATCAAGTGAAAAAAACAGCGTTTTTTATGACCTGCGCACCCGCACGCTGCAGAAATTTTTGAAATGCTTAAAATGGTCTGAAATGGATTTTGGTTTGATCCTTGAGTGATTTTGAGAATTTTTTTACGTCCATGACACACGGACGTCGGCATACGCGCTCTTCTAAATTCATGGAATTGTTGAGCGTAATGTGAACATTGATCATGCCAAATGTGAATGAAAAATGACAGTGACAATGAAGATATGATCAGGACAAGATATTTACAAAATGGCGCCTGGATGATGTCATGATGACCCGATGACCTTGAAAAGCTTATACATGTATGTACATGTCCTCGATAGGCCTGATGACTGACTAAAATTTCATGAAAATTGAATGAGCCAATTTTGAGAAATCACTTGGACAAAAATCATGGCGTTGGAATAAAAATAATAAAGAAAGAAAGAAAGAAAATTCCAGCAAAATTAAGAGGTGATCTGTCTATGACAGACCACCTAATAGGATTTTAATCTGTAAAAGCAGAATTAATCATACATTATGAATTTTAGCTAAAAACACAATTTGTATTGAAATTTTACATGAAATGACGTTTCTGAGCAATTTTTGGTCCTACTTGCAAGTACAAAATGATGCGTAGTTTTGGATGTCCGGGTGTCGCAAATTTGGTTTCAAAAGATGCGCGAGATTCGAACGGAAAAGTCATGAAACCGACAGCTTATTGCATTACCAATATTGCACAAAATGTTGAGGGGCTCCCCCCCCCCCTCGCCTAGTTCAGGGTTAAGGGAGGTTACACTTGCTTAGGGGGTACAGTGTAGCTTTTTTGAGAAGAGGCTCCAAAAAACTAAAAAAAAGGGGGTCATTAGAACTCATTTAAGGTGATTTTGGAATACCTGTGGTCATGCATGTCTACACGAATTGTATTGACCAGCCCCAATGCCAACCTGTTCTGGCTGCATGTGAGTGTTTGTGGAGGGTTTACTAAAATTTGACTGAAATATTGCTTATGCTGAACATCATAAAAGCCTAGGCTTACTCATATGGTAGTACCCACTTTTCTTATTTCAATTAAGCAGAAGTTACATGTACATGTATGATAAGATTTACACAATAAATGTACCATTTCAGCAATTGATGTGTGGAGCTCTCTCTCTTTCTAGAAGGCTCTCTTATTAATCCAACTCGGGTTCATTCTTGTGTCAGATCACCTGATGGATTCAAATCAACTCAAATTTGGAATATGGGGTAATTGACCCTTCCCACGCTGAAATTTCAAGTTTGAGCTCTTGCCAACCAACGGTTTTAGCGCTATGTAACACATTACACAGGCACGCTGACCAAAAATTGATACTTTTTTTTTTTTGTATTTGAATTGACCTTATGTCTTTTCTTTACTTGGTCAGTTTTCTCCGCCCGCCTCAAGTCTTCTTACCTCTCACCTACTCAAGCCTCCTCATCTCTTCACCAACTCAATCCCCCCACCTCTTCTCTGGTTTACAGTCCTTTTTAGGACTTCACCCAGTTTTCAGAAAGATACTCTACCCTCCAACTTTCCTGCTTTCTCGCCTCTCTGTTTCACCTCCATCTCTATTCGCTTTATCTATAGTCCTTTAGGACTTACCACATGGTGAACTGTAAATCCTTTCTACAAAAATCCGTACCACCATGCAAACTTTCAAACATCATCTTGGTCAGTTTCGTTGATATAGACATATTTAGAAAGGTAATATTGACAAAAAATATGTAAATATGCCATCATTTTGCATTTCTGAACAAGGCGAAGTTCAAAGAACTCTATATCTTTGCCCTAACCTTGAACCCTACCTTCTTCTTTATGGAGATGGAATTTGGTAAATTTATTCACCAGAATGTTTTCTAAAAAAACTTTTTTTCTTTAGTTTTCAATCTTTTTAAAAATGAAGTTTCTGATTCTTCTGAATACTGATTTTCACTGTTTATTTAATGATTAATGAACTCTAGAAAATTTCTGAGTATCAATAACTGATTTGGACCATAGCAACTGCATTCCTGATGATGTCGGAGTTAAGATGCCATGCACAATTGCTAACATGCTGCTCTGATTAACTAACTGATACTCAGAAATTTGCTTGACTTTGGTAGATAAACAGTGAAAAATCATTATTTTGAAATTTTAAAAGAAGATGAAAAGAAAACAACCACGAAAACTCCAATTTTTCCTTGTATTTTAGAAAATATTCTGACATACAAAAATAAATTTCATCTGCATAACAAAGAAGGTAAAATTCAGAGTTGAAGCAAAGAAAAGTATGCATGGGACTTATTTTCCAATGGATGAATAGGAAAATCCTATATATGTTATATTTCATTATATTATTATTATTACATCTTTAATATGGACTTTGTACCTGAAAAAACATGAAAGTGGAGAATACTGAGAGCTCCATCATTTATTTAGATATAACAACTGTTTTAGCAACAGTCTTGTTTAAAGTTACTCAAGAAAATGCTAATGCTGTGCTTCAAGAATAAATGGATAGTTTACCAACACAGGGATATTTTGTTTAAAGTAAGAATTTTAGGAATAAGTCCTTTAAAATAACTGATGAAATAGTAATAAAAAAGGCATTTTTCTTCACAAGATTTTAAGTGGTTACAACACAGATAAAAAGTATATGAGCTGCCATCAAGATGTGAATGCAAGTGCTAAAATCACATCTTTTTCATTGTTACATTTTAAAAATCCATAGATTTATGACAGTCAGGATCCAGCAATATATAGCCACAGTACAAAAACTATCCTTGAAATTGTCAAGACCATAGAATCTTAACCTTGTTATTGGGCGAGTCATCCTGTAACTAAGTGCGCATTATATGAAACCATGTGCAACCTGTTGCTTGACCCTTATCCTTGCGCAAATATGCACCTAGTGCAGCTGTTGCCTGGTTGTGAGAAAACATGTTGCGCAGTGGTAACTAATCGGAGTGCTTGAATCGACTATTTTAAAGACAAAATGTTTAATATTGCTTGTGCCCGACCCTGCCATGTCCTTTACACTCATGTCAAATTTACCCAGGCTCACAATAAAACTGGGAGTTTTGACCAGATTTATATTTCATTTCATTTCCATTTTTGGCCATAAAAATGACCATACATGTATTTCCCCAATTTTTCTTTTATTTTGAACACAGTAAAAGCATGTCACGATTCCTCTTCTTTTATCTGATGTGTAACTCGTGACAATTGGTCAATGACAAGTAGTATATTCTATAATTTGCAAATTTTTCTCTTCTTTTTTCAATTTGTAATCATGTTTCACTCTGGTTTTCCTCCTTATCTTCTGACATCTCTCTCAATTTTGATCTCTTAAATGTAGATTATGATTTCCAAACTCCAGGCTACATCAAGCTTCTCAGTGAAAACATTAAGGACCCAGTCTCTCATTTTGTGGACCCAATGGTTTGCAGTGTAAGTTTATTTTTTATTTTTTATCAGTAACTTGAGTGTATACAACACCACTACCTTGCCTGATATTTTTAAGAACCATTTTGAATATGAATTTGGCCTATTAATACATGTATGCTATATAAGTATATTCATGTATTTGGCATTGTACCTTGCAGTCAAAGTGTAATGCAGCTGTCATTTGTAAGACGCATATCTCGACCCCTGGGGATGGTGCGTCATTGTACCGAGGTGCGTCATACATTTTGATACCATGACGCACCCTCGTTAGAAAAAGTGACGTACCATTTCATGAAAATGACTGACCATTGACGCACAATTGAGAAACACTCTGAAAAGCTCCGTCGGTATAACAAATTTCCGACATCGATATATCACTGAAAAATATCATTAAAACCCAATATACGTAGAAACAAAACAAAGAATATATATCTGTTGCAATTTTGAACATGCCCATGTTGGCGATCTTTGGAGTGAGGTCATCTTGTGTTTTGGGGTTTCCCCACTTCCCAGAAGCGTGATTTAATTTGTTATATTTGTTTAAGTTACCTGTTTCGTTAGCTTTTTATATTTCTTTGGTTGGCCTGCCGTAACTATTATTATCATCAAGAAGTAAAGAATTAATTTTCAAGTCTATCGTTTCACCTCCGTCCCATCCGTAGTTTGTTTGTATTTTTTGAAGAAGAACCGGCCGATATCATTCTCATTGACAAAGGTAAAGAACTGATTTGTCAAGTTACTAGTTTAACCTCCGTTTCGTTGGTGATTCATATTTCTTGAGGGCGACTCAGACGACAAGCAACACTATTATTAATGTCCAAAGGTAAAGAATTAATGTGCCGAGTCGATTGTTATTTCGATTTTCAATTAAAAAATATTTTCAAGTCGATCCATCCCGTCCGTAGTTTATATTTCTTGAAGAAAACTGGCCGATATCATTTTCATCGACCAAGATGAAGAATTAATTTGTCGAGTTCCTAGTTTCACCTCCGTTTCGTTCGCGATTCACATTTATTGAAGACAAGTCAGATGACCAGCAAAACTATTACTAATGTCCAAATGTTAAGAATTAATTTGCCGAGTCGATCGTTGATTCGTTTCAGCTTCGTCCCGTTAGCTTTTTATATTTCTTGGGTTGGCCCGCCGTAACTATTATCACCATCAAAAAGTAAAGAATTAATTTTCAAGTCGATGGTTTAACTTCCGTTCCGTCCGTAGTTTATATTTCTTGAAGAAGAACAAGCCGATATTAATAATTTTCATTGACTCCAGCAAGTCAAGCCGAAAGTTTCATCTCCATCCCGTTCGCGGTTTATATTTCCTGAAGACAACCAGCGAAACTCCCATGATTGTCAGAAAATATTTGTCGGGTCGATTTGTTGTGAAAGAGAAGAATGAACGTAGTATTTGACGTACCATGACGCACATGTGACGCACCTTTTGAGTCTTCGACGGTACTGTGCGTCATTAATTGATTATGTAATTTCAGCATATTTTCCCTGGTTTATTAAGAAATCAATTAAAAGTAACCCATGGTGCTCAAGTAACCTCTAAATCCATCCGAAATTACTTCAAATTATCCTAAAGATGGTTGGAAATAAAATATTATTTACAAGGGGGATGTTGTTTTTAGTTAGGATTGGCATAATATCCAAATAATGGATAAAGCATGTCTTACAGTCATAAATCAGAGGGGTTTTTTATGTCTAAGAGATTTGATTTTGTTGTCTAATGGTTTAGGGTGGGGGGGGGGGGGGTTTTGAAGGGTCAAGAAACTCCAAAAGACTATTTTGGATGTCTTTGTATGGTGACAAGTTGACCAGAGTCAGTATTCAATTCGATACTTAAATCAGAATTTTACTCAGTATTATGCTTAAGTAAAATATTAAACCAACTGCACTATTCAGTTGAATATGGTCGCTAAGTGTTTTATCCTAATTCTAAGATGGCCACCAAGCAGACTTATGCAAATTACTTCGAAAGTCTGATTGCAAGCATGTAATGTTATATGGACACTCTTCACAAAACTACTTTTCACTCTTCACCGAAATTCATTTCACTTTTTCACAGAAATACATTTTACTTTTCATAAGAATTAATTTAACTTTTTCACAAAAAATCATTTCACTTTTCACGAAATTATATTTCATTTTTCACAAAAATATATTTCACTGTTGAGAAAAAAAAAATTATTTCACTTTCAGCAAAAAATAATTTTACTTTTGTTGGATAATACAATTATTGAAAATGGGGAAGAAACACATGGGCAGTTTTCATCTCAAACTGCATGTCTGATCACACAGAGCAAGCGAAAAAGGGGCCGGTAACTGACGTTGCATAAAAAGACATGGAAAATGATGGTGTCGAATCAAATTTATATATCTCATGTCTCAGACTTGTAGGGATTATGTAATTCATTTGACATGACACCTAGGTTCCTGGGAAGAGATGTGCAAAATAATGAGCCATTTGAATAATTGTTTTAGTGCCATGAAAAATTTACTGAAGACATGTGGATAACTGACATTACATAACTGATGCTTAAATTCAGCATAGGTTTTGCACATTTCCATTAGTGTTTCATTCATTAGCTACCCAAAATCTGTTAAAGTATTCCATTAAAATCAATTAAACGAAAACAGATCTGAGAAAAATGAGTAAATATCAGAATGAGAAGCATTTAAAACACTTTTCCCTGATCATAGTCCCATATGTGCAATTTTTTGTTTGTTTATGTTATTCTCCGTAAGAAGGTCGAATTGCAAATTTTTATCTTAAATGTTTATTTGTAACAAAAAGAAGAGCTCTGTACTGATTTTAGATTTTTATTTGGAAGAATTAACAGGGCACAGTGTGACTTCATATTTTGAGCTCTGTGTCCCATGTGTTGTGGATTTGCCCATAAAATTTTATAGCTTCCTTCAAGCTATTACCAACTGAGTTTAAGAGTACACTGTGGCTATTTAAGGACGTTCCACAGTTATGTTTCTGCGCATCCCTACCGCGCAGGTTAAAACGTCACGCATAGCGATATGTGCGCGTCAGCTGATCATTGCTCGCAGTGCACAGCGCAGATGCAACACCGAGCCTGCCGAGCTGGCCGGCCTGGAGCGCAGCAGCTAGCTGTCGCTGGTTTGGGTTTAAAAAATTGACTAGATTTACTAGTACATTCGTCATGTTAATATGGTAACAATTACCATTGATTGTAAAGCCTGTCTAAAGCTTTAGTAAAGATTCACAGGGCTCTCATTTCACTTTTTTTCCTTGGTTGCCAGCCAGGCAACCAATACAATTTGTTAGGTTGCCTATTGGTAAATTATGTGGTCACAGTGATTATGTTCAAATAACAATAGCATTGTGTAATGAAATTTAATGTGAATCGGCGAATATTGCTCGCGATTCACAATTCATGTGCTTTGTTTAGTGGGAAAACCCCTCTTCTGGAGGCCCTACTCTCAGAAAACTGAATACTGCATACCCGAGGGGATATTTTTACCTATTTCTGCAGGCATTATTCCTGTGTTTAATTGAGAAGTCCAATGAAAAGTGTTTATATAATCTCAGGAAAACCTGGACCGAATGTCTGCACTATAGACTAATTAATGAGGAGATATTCCTTAAAACTGTTAGTAATGAACAAACACTAGTACTTGCCTATTTTTGGGGTAACATTACTAATCTTGTTGCTCTGTCTTGAAAGCAACAACCAATGATTGAAGGGTATGCATACAATTTGAATATGTTAGTAAACAGGTCTATTAACTACAAAAATAACTTGGAATCAAGTTTGCGTACACTACTTGTTGATTTGTCAGTCAAGCCTATGACAAGCATTCAGGGTGTCAAGAACCGCCATTGTTTTAAAAGGTATATATCAAATTTGAATATGCATGTGTGAAATTAGTTCCCATGACTGACAGCTTACCTCAGTACCACGTCATGTCATCATTTATAATGATTAGTAAAAAGACTAATGTAAGACTATCTGAATTCAGTGTAAGACTATTTACGGACCAATTCTTTCTCATGCAATACTAATTATTTCCAGGATTACTCAAATAATATATAATTTGATTGACTAATTAATATTAGTCAGTTTAAGAACAAATGAATAATTATTTCTTAGTCAAATAAGACGTAGTGAATGATCTTTTTAGTCATTTGACCAACTTTCGTTTTCAGTGTAGATTCTCAGCCTTTTGCATGTTTTTGGCACGTTTTGTGGTTTTCTAGCAGATTCGCGACGATAGTTCAAAAACAAGCACATGGACCCCACTTTTTTTAATGTTTTAATCTCTTCAGTATACTTTCCTCTACAATTCTAGAGAGAAAGACGAATATGACATGGGTTTTGAATGTTTGGGACCATAAAATTGAATCGGCCGTATTTTGGATTTGATTCTGAGCCTTTTGCATGTTTTTGGCGCGTTTTTGTGGTTTTCAAGCCAATTCGCAAATATTAGGGCGACGATAGTTCAAAAACAAGCACATGGACCCCACTTTTTTAATGTTTTAATCTCTTCAGTATACTTTCCTCTACAATTCTAGAGAGAAAGATGAATATGACATGGGTTTTGAATGTTTGGGACCATAAAATTGAATCGGCCGTATTTTGGATTAGATTCTCAGTATTTCTGGCACGTTTTTGTGGTTTTCAAGCCGATTTGCAGCCATTAGGGCGCCGACAGCTTGAAAACGAGCACATGAACCCCCCTTTTTTAATGTGTTTACCCCTTTAGTTCCTCTACACCTTTGCAAATTTTCATGAAAATGACATGGATTTTGAATAAAGTGCAGCTTAAACTGTCCGTTTTATTTTTCGTGTAGATTCCAAGCCTCTAAGATTATGTTTTTGCCCTTTTTGGCACCATTTTTGCCACATGAGGGCGCTGCTAGTTTAAAGAGAAGTACAGATGGCCCTGTTTAAACAGTCTTTCCACCTTTGTCATACATTTCGCTACAAATCTGGAAAGTTTGATGAAGTTTAATAGGATTTTGACAGAGTAAAAGTGATTTATACTCGTTTGTTGAAATCATGAGGTCTAATAGAGGCCTAAAACTCTTGATTACGTCATTTTATCTGCCATCAAATTATGGCAACTTCAAAGTCCCGTAGAAAAAAAGAAGCACATGAACCTATATTATTTTTTGCATTTTTGGCCTACATAGGTACCAAAGTAACTCTCTGCAAAATTTGGAGGAAATGACATGGATTTCATTTTAACTGTGGAACGTCCTTAATGGGGAGTACACTGGTCTGTCCCTAGCCCTGGACACTTCACAGGCTTAGTTGAAATATATTGCCAAAAAGTAAAAAAAATCTCTGGCATTTGTTATTACTGTTAGGAATGTGTTCTTAATTTCTTTTTTTTTTTAACCCTTGTCGCCACGCATGTCGGGGCAATTTCAAACATGGTTCTACTCTGTCTGAAATCCTGCACACATGGTATTGGAACCATGGTTATGGAACGCCATTAGGGAATCAATACAAAATATATTTCACTTGAACAAAAATATGTTTCTCTTTCACTAAACCATTTCACTCCAGCAAATTTATATTTCACTTCTAAAAATATATTCCACTTTTGACAAGAAAGTCATTTCACTTTCACAAAATTCATTTCACTTTATCACAAAAGTATGTTTCACTTTTTTGCAAATGCATTTCACTTTTTCACAAAATTACATTTCACTTCTCACAAAAATTCATTTCACTCTTCACAAAACTACTTTTCACTCTTCACCGAAATTCATGTCACTTTTTCACAGAAATACATTTTACTTTTCATGAAAATTAATTTAACTTTTCACAAAAATCATTTCACTTTTCATGAAAATGTATTTCATTTTTCACAAATTTTTCTCATTTATTATTATGTTGTGTTTCAGCACTTAGCTCATTTGATTCCAGTTCCTTGATGTTGCATACAAACCTATCAGATCAAGTTAGACAGGCACGGTTAGCCATCACCAATACATTACAACAGCATCAAGCCTTCCTGGATTCCTTACAAGAAGACTACTGCTATACTACTCTGGAAAACACTAAATTGGTAAGTGTAATTCCATGGCTTGTGATGTTACATTTTAAAGGGAAATTTTGCTTTTTAGGCTTCATAGAAGCATTTGAAAATCTTGAAATACAGCTTGAAGAGATGCTTTCCTTTTTTAAACATCTGGAGATACATGTAATTAATTGATTTAGTACATTTCCATCAAAAGACACCCAAAATTTTATACATATTTTTTTGGTGTTGTCCCACATATAGTTGTTGATTTTATGAACTGGCGAATAGCCAAAATTGGGTAAAAAAAAAAATCAATTTTTCACTTTGTTGCATATTTGGATAGTATATGTCAGAATCTATCGAGTGACAAAATTCCACCTTAATTTCGTTTCTTTTAGAGAAATCCTGTTTTTATATTTTTGGGTGAACGGCGATAGCACTTTGCGGTGTTACAAACCAGCGAATAGGCCCCCTACATTTGCTTCACACGCATTATCTCTTGTCAGATTTTAAAGTTTGTTGACCCATACGTGCAGCCATATTTGGAAGGTGAACGGTAAATAGCACCGTGCGGTCTTGCAAACCTGCGAATAGGCGGTGAATAAGATATGTGCTGACTGCTCGCACAAGCCTTTCATTCTTACAAACTGGCAAATACAGTATCCAACAAAAGTGAGTACACCCTTGAGGGTTTGCTTAAACTTTGTTGCCACAAATTTGAACAAAATCCTTCAGCTATGACATTATTGTTATGGAAGAGATAATTCCTATCAATACACCAGTCACAGAATTTCGTTCTTCTCTATATAGTTGTAATACATTTATGAAAGAATTAACATCTGAATTTTAACATTTTGTAAAGGGTGTATTCACTTCTGTTGGATACTGTAAGTGGCAAATAGTGTATATTTCTGACCAGGTGTGCAAATTTTTTCGTTCTTACGAACCGCCGTATAGGTTTGTAAGCTTGTAATTTGATTTTTCTTTATATATGGTGCTTAATACAAACATGATATCAAAATATATTATATAAACTCTTTTAATCTGCAAAATTGCTGGAAAACAATGATTATAAGCATATAAATTCACTGCTCAAAAAGGTGAAAAACTTTGAACATGTTTTTCTCTAAACTGTGTTTTTCCGCGATTATGGGCTATTTGCTGGTTCATAAGACTGACAACGATACTGTCAGTTCATGACAAATCCTTGTATCTCGAAAATGTTGAATGTTCAAGAGAGCCTAAAAAACATGGCTCCCTTAGCATTGCAGCCAATGGAAGAGGTCAAATTTTGTTTTCAGTAGTGGCCTAATCTTTGCAGATAAGCATGCGAGGTTTGAAAATACATTTTAAATGTTCCTCGCTATGAGATGTGGAAGAAGGATGCAGGACTAGTTTAATTCTTTAGTTCAACTTGTCATCTGACTGCAATGTTTATTGATCATATCAGGAATGTCATTGGTTTCCAGAAGAATGATGCAAATAAATTTCAATCAAATTATGTTCAAATCAACCATGCAGCAGAACATCCATATCAAATTTAACTTTTCCCAATCTTATTTTGGGGTCAATAACAAGTAAACCACAGTTCTTTCTGTCTTCAGTATTAGTACACCAACCCTAACAAATTATCCTTCCAGTTGGACACACCCAACTCTATACCACTACCCTAACCTTCCAAGACACAGATGCTCAGAATGCTACATTTTAGAATGCAATACTGAATAGGCATACACCTGAAAGAAGATGACATATAAATAGTGACTTAAATGGTCTGTAACTTAACAAACAAAACAAGTGAGATGGTCTACAGGTATGACCTGAAGTTTCTACTAAAGTCATATCACTATAATTATGAAAGAACTAAATTTCACCAAAAGAGAAACAAGGCTTTGTCGACGCCAGCAACATTATGCAATGTACGTTTTATTACATAATAACTTCTAAACTCATTGATAAGCACTCAGAATCATGGGCAGAATTAGCCAGCCATGGCATGTAAGGTGTCACATTATTAAAGCCTCAGTCCAGGGTGATATTTCGCCAATACGGTTATGATAATCTAAAATCATTGCCAACTTGAACAAGCATTGTTTATATGAAAAGGAATATTTATATTATATTGGATGGCTCTGAATGAGATACCAGAGAATATCCATGAGTTAGGACCAATATTGCTCGAAGATGAGTGCAATATTGGCCCTAACGAGTGGAAAATATCTGGTATTCCATGAATAAAACCATCCAATATAATTATTATTATCTATACCCAACAGGAAAGTGATTTAAATTCAATAAAATCATTGCAGCAACCAAAAAGGGCCCCTCATCATAAATTGATTTTGATCACACAAGTTTGACTTAACTCTTTATGACGTCATCTAAGTATCATTTGCGCATTGCCTGTATTGTGTATCTGCTTATTGTAATCTTTATTGCGGATGTTTTTGTTATTGTGCACGCGAAGAGACCATGCAAAATACGGTATGATATTGTATGGCTAATTTTGTACATGAGCCTATGGGGAATTCGGAGATTTGTACAATATGCTCAGATATTCTACAGACAAATCATGCAGACAAAAAATATGCATTTTTAATGCACCGCCAAAATGCGTTATATAGATAATAATAAGTCAGATTGAATAATAGGTCAGACCTGACTGTTTCACACATTTTATTGTCTCAGTTGATATTCTCATTAAGATCAGCTATTGATATTCGTTTCACCTGCATAGGGAGAGCAAGATATAGCCTTTCCAACTCTGATGGCGGCTTCAACATTTCAAGAATTACTCTCTTTTCAAAAGTATATCAATTTCCATAAATTTGTACACAGGGCAATATCAAGTTCATAAATCATGTGGAACAATGTCAGGTCACATATTGAAAGTCAAAGGTCATTTAAGGTCAGTGAACTTGTGTTTCAAAAAATAACAAAATAACCTAATAAGGAGGAATAAATTTTGAATTACCATCATTTTCAAAATTTTTGTTCAAATTAGATTAAAGTTATTTATCATCCTTGATATTCATTGTCTTTATGGCATCCTCTTTCAAATGAATTACTAAACAATTATCTTTTGATCAGTTAGAAGTCTCCTCCTGACTGTTTTAATAAGTTAAGTTTTTGTCCAAACTTTGTAGGAATTTTTTTTTTATATCTGAAGGATACCAAATTTGGTAAATTGTCTTACCCTGCCCAAAAGAGAGCTTATTGGCAGCTCTTTTGCTCCTGTGTCGATAATTAGATATATTTTGACTTAAGAAAAAAAAATATGTTGAGAGATTTGAACTAACTTAGTTCAGATATAGGGCAATGTCTCCTTGGGGTGTATGGGATTTTGGAGTAGCACTCTTTTGATGCTCCAGCTGCATTTTTTCACCAAATCAGCATGCAGCTGATTTCATAATACAGGTGAAGACTGCCATCATGGTTTCACTTGTTTCAGGACAGACCTCACCAATGAACCTCTACTATTCAGCTTTACATATTTTTATCTTTACCTACATTATATTAAGATCTTAACTAATGTCTGTAGAAGAGTGGGAACAGACAAGGAACAATGACAAAGAAACGTCGGAGCTTCCGCGTTTCGCAAGCGGGAGGGGGGAAACCCCCCCCCCCCTCCCTGCACCCTACCCCCTAGGGAGCGCGCTTCGCGCTCTCAGTAAGTGATTCGCGTGCTCACTACTGCCCCTCTAAAATGAAATCTTAGCTACGCCCACTGGTCTGGTTGTATTTTCTTTCCGTGTGTTTTTATTAAAGTATATGCAAGTTAACATACAGAACAAGAATACTAGCAACACTGCCAATGCAATAAAATATCTTATGCAGAGATAACCACTAAGTTACATGTAGCTACAGTAAAGACACTTAAAGCCAGTCTTATAGACAATGGAAAGCACATGACTTAGTAAAAATATTTCTATTACAACTACAGCATAAAATCAGGACTGAGCTTCAGGCCTTGTAATTTTAATCGAAAAAGCCCATTTTTAAGTGGGCACCCAGCTTTGATGTATTGTTCATCAATATTAATCCCTTTCAACTCATCCCACCTTCTCACTTGTGATTGTTCAAAGTGATGCCAAGGTTTGCAAAGATTTTCGAAGAAACACTGTTGGAGTTTCCTATTGGTTGTGTCACAAGAAAACTGATATTATATTAGATAGCATTCCCTTTGACTGTTCTAGCATTTACTCAAGCATAAAACATTTTACTCTTTTTTTGTTTGTTTGATGGAAGAAACCCTGGGCTATCCGAAGGTATGATAATTTCCCTGAAAATATTTTCAAATGGTGAGATGTTTTTTCAAACTGTAAACTGTTGGGGGTAGCAGTGTAAAGTGTCAGCCACTTTACAAATGATTGAAGCTCTTGAGCTGCTGCTTCCTTTTTTTATTTTTTATGCCTCCGCCATAGGTGGTTGCCAGAGGCATTATGTTTTCGGGTCGTCCGTCTGTCCCGTCCCATTTTCATTCTCGCGATAACTTAAGAACCGTTTGGCGGATCAACATCAAACTTGGCTTGTGTATGTATATGGGAGGAGGACAATGATCTGATTAGATTTTGGAGTCTCAAGGTCATAGGTCAAAGGTCATAGAGGTCATTATGTACATAGAAATGGTTCATTCTTGCGATAACTACACAACCATTTGACAGATCAACTTCAAACTTGAAATTCATCCCACATCGTGCTGCACTCAACCCAGGTGAGGTGAAGGGGTACCTGGCAGGAATTCATTCTTGAATGCTTGCGCCCTGTAAAAGGCTGCCGGGCTAAAGCTGGGGGTAATAATATCCAAGTCCTTTGGAAGCGCAATAGAGACGTTATATCATAATGATGATATGCGTTATACAAGAACTGTATATTATTATTATTATTATTATTATTATTAAACTTGGCTGATGTATATATATGGGAGGGAAATGATCTGATGAGATTTTGGGTCTCAAGGTCAAAGGTTATAGAGGGTCATTATGTACATAGAAATGGTTCGTTCTCATGATAACTCAACCATTTGACGGATCAACTTCAAACTTGGCTCATGTATGCATATGGAAGGAACAATGATCTGATTAATTTGGGGGTCTCAAGGTCAAAGGTCATCATAGAGGTCATTATATACGTGAAACTTGCTTGTTCTTGCGATAAATCAACTCTGTGATGGTTCAACTTTGAACTTGGCTCATGTATGCATATGGAAAGGGCAATGGTCTCATTAGATTTGGGGGTCACAAGGTCGATGGTCAAAGTCAAGTTTAAAGATGTCATTGTATAAATGAAAATAAATCAACATGAATGTGCCATATATTTCTGATTTGTCAACCTTTTTTAGAAACATATATTTTTTTTTCGAGGTTAAGTTTGTGAAACATTAGTTTCAGTTTATTGTTTCATATTTCACACATTTTCAGACATTTACAATATTTGACAGTGTTTTGAGAGCTTATAGAAAGTATACAAACAAGCAATATAAGAGGTACAAAGGAAATAGTAAATTCAGAAAAAGAAATAAATAAAAGAAGGTAAGTACCCCATATAAATATAAGTACATGCAGTATTGATTAAGAGTGAAATATGAAGGAGCCTAAAAAAAAGCTAGGCTTGTAAAATATAGGCTCCTTTAAAAAAAAAAAAAAAAGTGATGTTTCAAATGACAGTATTGAAATAATGGCAATTGAATGTGATCTTGGCTGAGTCTGATGCTATTTCTCTTTTCTTACTCTCTCTTTCCCCATTATCTCTTCCTTATGTTACTCTTTCTCATCTATGCAGTTTATCAAGAGACAAAAGAAGAGAAGAAAAAACGAGGACCCAAGAGAGAAACTTTCGAAAGAAGTTGATATTAATGCTGGTTTGTAGCATTTCACAACAACAGAGCAAATCTGAGCTCTGTGCCATGCATTACTGACAGCATCTCATATTTGAGTACTTATATCAGCCCTAACCTGGACTTTGTTCTAGATCAAAGTAAATTTGAAGTGAATAACCCAACAATTTGAAGCTAAAATTTTGAAAGTACTATTAGGATAAAACTGGTTTTCTCTTGACCGAAAATCTGGAGTGCAAAAATTCATTGTGAAATGCCTTTCTTTAAAAGACATTTGAAGAAAGATTGATGAAAAAAAATTATATATTGTAACCCATACTGTATGTATTTCAAATGTTGCATTACATATTGTGCTACATTCTGCCTCTTTCCTTTCAGGTTTTGCACAAGACCTTTTATGACCTCATGTCAGTCTAAACCTGGAAAATATCTTATTTTGCATGTACATGTACCAAATGAATTGGAAACATTATTTCATTTATTCTAACCAAATTAAAGTTCAGAAAATTTCTTCAAAGAAGAATTTAAAAAGATGAAAAAATATTAAGTGCATAAACACAGAGATAGAGAAGATATTTGGAAGACAATGAAATGTAAAATAATTGAAATCAGTTAATGTTTTTTTAATTTCCATTTCTTTGTTATGTTTTATTTAAGGGTTTTTTTTTTTTTTTTTTTTGGGGGGGGGGGGTTAAAGATAATTTCCTGGTGAAAAACATGATCTCCAGGACCTTTCTCTACTTCATTGACTTGGAACAAATTTTTATCCCTCTTTCAGTTGTCTGTCTATTCACTTTTTTGTTAACACAGTATCTCAAGATCCATTTGAAGTATGAACTTCATACTGGGTGCTGTATGTATCACCATAAGAAGATCTAATAAGTTGTTAGGGTAGTCAGTCAAAGGTTAAAGGTTACAGAGGCCATAATGAAATTTCAAGTTTTGGCATTAAATATTGCAACTAATGTATGAAACTTCAACTTAGCAGTAGTATAAATGGTGATAGGGAGACAATCTGATTAGAATTTGGGTGCATTGGTCAAATTCTATTTGGTCAGTATTCTGAAATTACAGGTTTTAGCCTCATTTATGCAATATATCAGGAACTATTTAAAGTATGAACTTCTCATGTGGATCTGTTATGTATCCCATATAGGCAATCTGAATC